>OY998152.1:6080414-6375096 GCA_963921925.1 Sphagnum tenellum | reverse complement strand
GGGCCATTTCTTTTAATTTCATTTTTTTTTGGTTGATTAATGCAAACCCAGACTTAATGCAGTCCAAAAAAAAAGAAGGTTTTATCATAATGCATATGCCATAAATATAACCATTATTCCTTGAATTTAATTATTTTATTTTCTTAAATTAAAATAATATTAGATAACATTAATTTTGTGAAAATCAAAATATCAAGTGTAAACACTAAAAATGAAACCCAAAATTAAATGCAACACATTTTGCAAGTGTATATTTTACACACATGTCATGAAATTGCCCAAGTTGCCCACCCCACCCGCCCCCAATGTGCTTTCACCATGTGTTGAAGTAATGGTCAGATTCCTATGGGTAGCAAAAGGAAAAGCCATGAAAAGTTTTGTAGAATGTTGATGAAGGCAAAACCTAACATCAAAGTTGAACATGATGAATCACCATCCATTCTTGGTGAGGTTGTAAATTCCACAACAAATCTTATTGCGAGAAGTGAGGGAGGTTTAATAAATGTAGAGAATGAAACATCAACAACATTGGAAATGGATCAAATGGTGAAAATGATGAGATTTTGCTAAAAATATTGAGGAGAGAACAAAATCAAAAATAAAAATGGGAATCCCAAACATGAATAGTCACAACAAATCAACAAATAACAAAATTATTACTTCTAATATCAACTAAATCAACAAGTAGTGTTGGCCTAAAGTCTAACAACCACATCATTCACTACTACTAAAAAGGAAACATGTGTAACTCTACAATGTTGGTTAGAAGTATGTTCTACAATAATTAATGACTTGTGGGGTTATGATGTGGACTTGTAATAGATTGTAGTAGAAAATATCTTTCAACATGAATTAATGAAGGCCAATGTTATCCACTTTTATGTCCAACCTTTTGGAGATAAAGCACAATCATCTTATTTTTTTAAATATCAAAACTAGAGTTTCTACACACTTAGCAAATGGCTACACTCCCAAACATATTGTAGCAAAGGAGCTTTTAGGCACCTTGGCCATCCCTACCTTGGTTGCTATTAAGCATGCTTGAATGGTAAAATGGTTGCCAAAAATCTAAAGCTATCTAGAAAATGTGTTTATTAGAGCCTACAATGACATCTTTTTATTGACAATGCTACAAAGGACTTTTGGATCAAAACAATATAATGACAAAGGTCAAATTTGCACTTTTAATAGAAACAAAAGTTCTTGCCATCTAGTGGTGGACCATAGAAACAACTATGTCTTTTGATTAAAAGAAAGTATGCATAAAAAGAATTGGGAGGAAAATGTTTGTGGCAAGTGTTCCAAGTAAGGAAAATGTGAACTTTAGTATGCTCCAATAGCCTTTAACAAATGTTGGCCAAACTTTAAAAATACACATTATAGATTTTTTGTTGTTGTTTTGTATCATGATTTTGCAAGTGGTTTAACAATGTTTCATTTTACATGATTTTGATTTTCATTACTTCATTTTTCATGCTTTAGTTTTAGTTTCTAATTTTTTATAATTCAAATTTTTTTCAAGCTTATTGAATGTATGTCTATTCTTAGATATAGATGGGCAAAAACACACTATGCCCCCAAACAATTATAGTTAAAAAAATGAAATTTTACATTTGCCTTTTTTTTCTATACATGTGGACATCACATCTTGGATTATTTTTGTTCATTTCAAGTATATTGCATTAACTTTAAATTTAAACTAACTTATTTAAAAATAAATTTCAATAAATTTCTACAAACTTGAACATATGAAGTATATTTGTGTGGAAAAAATGCTCGTCACAAAATTTGAAAAATTGCAAATATACTTCAAAATTAAGGTTATGGGTGGAATTTTGTAATGAATTTTTTGGTGGTGAGTGATATTGATGTACATTAACTAAATTTAAGACCATTTAGAAGTTTACAATTTTTGATTGAAAATCCATTAAAAAAATGTGTTTTTTTGCACAATAAATGCATAATAAACTTTTTTTGGGGGAAAAAACCATTACTTTAAGAAAAAAAAAGAGGATCTTATAAGTGGGCATTGCATTATTTTTTCATTTTTCTTTGTTTTGGTAATGTGTCATGAACCACAAACATGAAGCTCCATGGCCATTGAAAATATGTACATTATATATTTTATGCCCATTGATTTTATTCAATTCTCTTCATCTAACCATTGGATCAAGCTTAACTTTGATTCAAAATGAAAATTAAGTTTCAAAATGTTGTCATGCACATTTTAAAGTTTTTTTTTTTTTTTAAAATGTTTAAGGTTTCCAAAAAATGTCATCAAGATTTCAATTTACTACACACCTAAAACACTTGCTATACATCATCGTCAACTTACTAGTCGACATACTAATCTTACCAATGTTTTTTACTTTTCAAATAACCTCAAGATGAGTTCATTACAAACTCTATAATACCTAGGTAAACCAAGAGTATTTGAAACCAAATCATCTTGATTCAAATGTCAAGTTAAGAGATCTTACATAAAAACTTGATCCTAGTGTGGACAAACCTAGTTTTGATCCATAACATAGTTTTGACATTTTATTCTTTAAACATTGTAGTGAAATAGATTTGGACACACATTTGAAAAAACAAATCAACCAACTACTACATTGTGCATATTTTATAACTAATAATGATTACTTAGCTCAAATTTGTCTCTCTTAATCACTTAGTAATGGAAATAGGCACCTTTAATGTGTTACAGCAACAAAGGAATTGTGACTAGGATTCATGTGAATTTAATATCGCATCTTTGATTTCTACCACCAATGTTCCACAAAAATCTAAAGCAAGTTCTCATCAAAGTTCCCCTATCCAACCTCAAAGAACCAAGATAAGATATTGAAAAAGAGTAAGACTAGACGAAACACACATAGTATGAATATAGACCATGTAGCAACATAGTTTTTAAATTGAAGATCTATACACTTATGCAATGCTCACTTTTGATCCACAATGTTTGTACAAATGGAATTCTTCAACAATTTAGCAAAGAAACACCCATAGTAAGTGGCATAGTGAAGAATAACAAATCCAACACAAGATAACTATTAACACCCTATCCTCCAAGTACAACCAACTTTTATAGCTTGAAAAGAGATTACCATGCCTAATTTATTAGTGAACCCCCTTGTCATGATTACATCTTGATTTTAAAATTCTATCCAAGATTTGATATTCATATTACCTCCCAAATTTATGAAGGTTTGCATCAAGCTCTTGCCAAAAGATCAACTAAAATAGAAATTGGAGCCATGTAATAATCATGTATCTTTCACCATGGATTCTAAGGAGATGCCATTCATTTACCATTGTAGATTTCTCCTCCCACCATTATCAAGAATTTGACTTTTGACTTGTACGTTCCTAGACCAAACCTCTTTTGTCCAACCTCCAAGAACCAATATATAAATTGTTTAAACATAAACATACCACACAAAACACACATTATGAACACAAGATAATTTCAGATTGTTTTATGATTAATGATCCATAATCTTTTACATCAAGGACCATATTTTTGTATCTTGTAGCTTGGGCTTTATGTTCATGCCACAATAAACAACTGAAGAAATATATTTTGTTTTTCCACAATAAGGCCAAACCTCCGATTTTCAAAATGGAAGGGAAACTACTTGGTGTTATGTAAACGACCCTTTGGTGGAACAAAGCAAGGGGAAAAAAAAAAGCAATGGAAATTTTACCCTAAACCTTAATCTTGAAATACACTTGCTTTTTGCACCCTTCAACATTTGTAACCAATGAGCTAGTTGAAGCAACAAAAATGGGATGTAGACCTTATGTACAATGTTCACACCTTGAGCTCTTGAACCTTGCAAAACACCTTGGGTGCTTCTACTTACATTTGGTGTTAATAGACAAAATGTTACAAGTTTACTTTAGAACAAGCCCTTTGGTGATTATGGTGTTTTTTATAGCCCATAAAAGAAAGTGGAGACTCTAAAAATGGAATCTCATATTAATATATTTGTAATTCTAATTTTCAATACAAATAAAAAACTATTATCATGTTAAATTTAGTGTTCAATTACCACTTGTTGGAGTTATGAACATTATGAAAATTAATCAATATAAAATCTATCAAGGAATGTATGGATATGGAATGTGGTTTAATTTTTAAAAAACACCAAGACCAATGTTTGTTTTTGTGCAAAATTTCACATTGTTGCATTTTTTTCCGAAACTTGGGAATATTTTATTATAGGATTATTTGTTTTTTGAAAAAATTCACCAAAAAAATAAATTGTTTTGCATTAGTGTAATTAGATTATTGTTAATAATTATATAGATATCTTAATTGTAAAATGATTTTTTTAAAAACAAGTTTTAGGAAAAGGTTGCCATTTATTACTAAATCATTTTTGGCATAGTCATTAGTGACACTATAGCAAAAAACTAACCAAAACATGTTTTTTTCATATGAAGCAAAACATTGGAAATTATAACATTTAGGACAATTTGTAATCATGATGTGTAGGTCAAAAGTTTTATAATAATTTAATATTCATGTTTAAAACATAAATAATATATTATTTTATACATAATTAAAAAGTGTAGTTGAATGAAAAGATGAAACATAAATGAACTTGAACGTGAATCATGCACTCTTAAATAACAACATGCACAAAAGAATTTCAAAGTTTTCTAAACATTGATGTGATATATAGTGATAGTAGGTTGATAGACATGTGATTTACGGTTAACATGAAATTGATTTAACCAAAAGATTAAATATTTGAATAATGTAAAATCTGAAATCAAAAGTCAAACTTTCAACATATTTCAACTACATAAAAAATGAGAAAAAAACATATAATTAAAAAAATTGTTGTGATTAATTTGCATGGTTTTAAAAGTTTTGCCTATCTCAATTTGAACTCAATTTGTAAGCATTGTTGTATTACTCACAAGCTATATCACTTTTCTTTTCTTCTTCCTTTTTTTTACCTTTTTTTCCTTCCTTTTTTCTTCTTGCAAAGCTTTTATAATAGTTCAATTCATTCATCTTCCCATACATTTAATTCAAATAACGACACACATTAAAAGAAAGTTGCAACCTTTACAACATATGCATATGATGTGAAAAACACACATGATTTAATAGATTCATAATATTTTCAAGGTTGCTTAAATACATTTGATTAATGTAATACCAAGGAAGATTCAACACATGTTTGTAAAATAATTAATGAAATTTGAATATTTCATGTCAAGAATAAAATACTCTTGAATATTTTAAATGATTATTTGGTTTTTTTTCAAAATTTTTGTTCTTTTGAAAAAATAAAATTGAAATTATGAAAATTTTATAAATCATATAATTAGTGTTAAAGATGTGAGAGTATCATATGACTAAATAAAACGTAAATATAAAAATGACATCCATGTACAATAAATTATTGAATAAACAAGATGGATTTTTTTTTTTAATAGGTCATATTTGCATAAGAGACATGGATCACCAAATGAGTTCAAAAAGACATACAAATCATTTGATTTCATCAAGTTATGTTTGTTTTATGACAACATTTTCATCTTTTATCCTTTTTTCCAATGTCAATAACAATTCAAAAGGTTTTCATAAATTGTAAGGACATTTTAAATTCATATAACAAAATCCATAATTTATATATAATAAATTTATTAGGATTTGTCATCAAGCAATGACATTTGTAATAAGGACAATGTTGGTCATTTAACCATATAATCAACAATGTTCTAGATTAAAATTTTAATTAACGAGTCTCCAAAAAATTAATGAAAGGATCACAAATTTAATCCATCATTAATATATAGAAGAATCATTTTAATTTGATAGAAGATTCATGCAAAATTCTAAAGTTTTATATATTTACAATAAGAACATTTAGATTACCAAAACATGTCATTGTCTTAATAGATTGTGAATAACCATTGATTTTGTCACAAGACATGCACAAAGTTATTTTAGTTTATTTATTCGCATTATGCATCCAATTTTGTAACAATGATCAAGTGACATTTTGCATGTATAATGTTTTATAAACATTCATAAATTCTTATTCAATTTTGTTGAAGATTGATTTTATGAGACAACAAAATGTCAAATGTGGAGTTCAAAAATAATCTTATTTGCAAATATACCTTTTCAATCATTATTTGATCACTTTTCTTGTGTATTAAATATCAAGTGTCTTATTTTTTGTTTCATCTTGTTTAAATAATTTGGCACATATGTAGGTTTTTTTTTTCTCTTTTGAAAGATAAATACCCATGTCACTTAAAACATCTTTGTAAAGTTATAAATGGTTTGTTATCATATGACTTGTGCTATATAGTAATGATGTGATGCATAAATCTTCATGAAATTATCAAAACACATCAAAATACATTTAAAAACTAAAATGAAAAATATAAAGGAAGAACATTGAGGAGATCTTACATCCTTGCTTTTTTGGTAAGTTCACTAAATCTTTCAATCACTTCTTTTCACGTAATGCACACATAATGAGGTGAACATCACTTGTTATGTAACACCTCAAATGGATTCAAACCACAATGAAAGAAAAGAAAATGTGTGCATGCCCAAACATAGAAAACTCATCACAAAAATGTTCTATAAAAAAAATCACAACTTATGTGAGAAAAACACAATTCTACATTATTTTAATATTTTAATTCAATGGTCAATCTTCGTTCTTATTTTTGTGTTTGAAACACATAATTTTCAATGAAGTATTACAAAACTCATAACACGCTTTCACATTTGCTCTCTCTTATTTTTTGGGTCTATAATTTTCACATAATATTTGCATAATTACAAAAGACCACAAAAATTCATACAATTTATGATCTATGAAACAAAAGAAAAGAAAAGAAGAAAAAATTGAGTAGAATGCATAGCATTGAGATGACTTCATCATGGTTGTTTTCACATGCTAAATAAAAAGACATCTTCCCATTCTCACTTTTTGCATTGACATTTGTTTCTTGAGTTAACAATCTTTTTGAACAAGGTCAACAACATATTCACATGATGAAGTCTAATTAAAGAATAGATGTTCATATGTCAATGACATGTCAGGTTAAAATAAGTAAAATTTCCACCAAAAAATAATCATGATATAATGCAATGTGCAATATTAAATAAATCCTCCTAATTTGCATCAAAAGAAAGAAAGGAAAAAAATAAACAAAAAATTCAAAAATTCTTGAAGTGACAAAAATTAATTCATTTTTATATGAAATTGAGACATTAAAAAACATAAGATTAAAAAAAAAAAACATTGTTCCTTTCCATTCTAGTCAACGAAATTGTCACATGAAATTCATTTAAAATCGTTATAACGACGACCACTAACAAACCTTAAATACCAGATTCACATAAACCAATTCCACTTATCATTGTCACTAAGAATTTATTATTTAAAAAAAAATTAAGAAAAAAAAAGGCGATACCCAGTTTGGGGTGGGCGGCCATCTAATAGGCCCATGCTATTAATGGAATAGCCAAAACGGCTATTCTACGTGGTGGGCAGGCACGCATGCCCCAACAGGCGAGGCTAGGCACGGCGGCTGAGAAAAAGGCGTCAGTCAGTCTTGTGGCCTAATAGGAGACGAGAAGAAGAAGAGACGAGAAGAGAAGAGAAGCGAAGGAGAAGATGGCAGAGGACCATGCCGCAAATTCTGCGATGAATCTCGTACGTTTTCTGCTCGATTGTGTGCCAGCAATATGTGCGTCGACTGGTTTGCGATTCCGCCACGATTCTGAATTTATCTGCTTCTTCTTTCTTTTTTTAAAACATTTTTTTAATGACTCTCTCGTCGTTTTCGTTATATCTGTTTTTGTCTGTTCACTCACGTCACCTGCAAAGCTCTCAGTAAGCCACAACAAAGAGAAAGGAACGGAACTGGACCGAAAGGGAAGGGAAGGGAAGGGAAGGGAAGGGAAGGTATGAGAAGAGAATTTTTTTTTGTTGTTGTTGTTTCGACAATTTTGTTTACAAGAGTTTTGGTTCCTTCGAATCAGTAGTAGTAGGAGGAGGAAGAGGAGGAGAAGGACAAGGGGGGAAGTCCAGGATTTCTTGATTCATCATCTGTGAAGCTCATGCAGGATCGGAGTCGATCCGTTGTTGTTTTTAATGATTTTTGGAGCCGTCTGTTTGTCTGTCTGTCTGTCTGTCTGTCTGTGCAAGCCGGATTTGCTAACGCTGTAGTTTTTTTTGAATCCAGATAGAACCACTTCAGACAGACATGGTTTACAGCAACGGATCACATGATGATGTTCATCATACTAGTAGCAAGAAGAAACAACAAGACTGCCAGAGCAAGAATTCAGGCAGCAATAACAACTATGGCGTAGTACCACCACGTCATCATCCATCTCTGAGCACATGGAATCCACCTCTTGATCATGGATTCAGTGCCAAACAAATGGAAGCTCTCACCTGCCTCTGTGATGCTCTGGTTCCTTCACTCCAAGCTTCATCATTACATCCTGATCTCAACACGGACAATCGTCATCAGTCTAGCTTTGAGAGCTTGGGAATTGGAAGAAGAAATGTGGATGATATCAATGCCTTTTACAAGTTGTCTGCTTCTGAAGCCGGTGTGCCTCCAATTGTAAGTCCAAAAAGTCCTCTCTGTGTATCTGACAGGATCATGTGTGTGTGTCTGACATGACCATCTCTTCCTCTGTCTGACAAGTTCATCTCTGTGTGTGTCTGACAAGATCATCTCTCTGAGTCTGACAACATCATCTGTGTGTGTCACAAATCATCTTTATCTGGGTCTCAGACAATATCATCTCTGTGTGTCTCTCACTCTTACTGAATGAAGTTTCAGCCATATTTTTTAGGCTTATTGTGTTTCCGGTGCAACTCAATTTGGGATTGAACTCCAAGATCAATCCATTAAGTGGTATTGCATAGTCTGCTAAACACTGCAAGCAGGAAATTATATCCCTTATATAAAATCTGAAATAAAAATGGACACAGATTCTGAAAGATTTGGAAGTCTAATATCAAGCATGATGGAAGCAGAAAACACACTGTGATAGTGAAGGAAATCAAAGTTCAGTGTCCTGAAATATCTACATGTCACAGGTAGCTGGCATGTTGACAAATGTATTGAAGTGCAAGCTGATGGCAATAAGCATTCTACTATGGCTTCTTTCAACAGCCATAGGAACCTTTCTCTTGGGTGGTTGGGCGACTGTGAGCAAAGACTACCCTTACATCAGATGTTACTCCCATCTTGAAAGCAAACAACAAGAAAGGGTGTTGCAAGGATGGTCACTTAGCTCCATTCCGCCCTTCCGTGCAATCTTCAAGCTCTTCAAATCCATTGTACTTTGGGCTTACTATTGCAAGGTTCTTTCTGTTCCTGTGCCATAAAGCAAAATGATTTTCTCTTCTTTGTTCAAATAGGAAGGATATTGCTGGCAATTACAAATGACTGACTACTTACTTCACAAAGTTTCACCGCTTAAATAATTAAGCATTGTCCAAAAGTAGCCTGGTTGCAATTTTTGTTTCCTGATTGCTTCCCCATATGAGTAAAAACCCTCTGTATGTATTGTGATGTTAGATTGACACGAATGGGGATAACCCAACATGGAAAGCTATCGGCTATTGTGGTCCCGATCCCCAAGTAGCCAGTGCAAACGTACTACATAGTAAACAGATATCACATAACCAGTTTGGAGATCATGTAATCGATGCAAAACAGGCTGGTGAATGCCTCAAATCACGCCTTTCTGATGCCGGGTGCTGTATGATCAAGGACCTGAAGGGCTTCACTGCATTAGTTAGTAAAGAAAGTGGCAGAGCTGCCCCAAATAGCAATGACATTGGCATTGAATGTGATGTTGTCATTGTTGGCTCTGGGTCTGGTGGTGGTGTGGTGGCAGCAGTTCTTGCAGAAAAGGGTTATAAAGTTGTAGTGTTAGACAAGGGAGAGTACTATGCACCGGATGATATTTCAACACTCGAAGGCCCATCCATATTGTCACTATATGAAAAATGTGGAACTCTTGCAACAGAAGATGGTGGGGTGTCTTTGGCTGCTGCAAGAACCATTGGTGGTGGCTCCACTGTAAACTGGTGTGTTTGCTTCAAAACACCAGAAAATGTTAGGAATGAGTGGGTCCAGGATTTTGGCCTACAGTTGTTTGCTAGTGAGAAATATGAACAGGCTATGGAAGTGGTTTGGAAACGTCTTTCAGTCCAGGAGGTAACAAATAAGCACAACTTGCCAAATTCAATCCTTCAAAATGGCTGCAAAAGACTTGGGCTTAACTGTGGGACACTGGCACGCAATTCAGGTGCGGATCACTATTGTGGGTGGTGTAGCTTTGGATGTCCAACAGGAAAGAAACAGTCAACTCCTGAGACATGGCTCCTGGATGCAGTCAAAACTAATAACACACTGATCTTATCAAATTGTGAAGCTAAACAGATTCTGCATAGCCCAAATCTAACAGGCAAGAAACCAAGACAAGCGCTAGGAGTAATGGCAACCATGGAGGATGGCACAAGGGTTACCCGCTTGTTTGTGAAGGCTAGTGCAACCATAGTAGCTTGTGGGTCACTAATGACCCCTCCACTCTTGTTGAATAGTGGACTAGAGAACAAGAACATTGGCAAGAATTTACATCTCCATCCAGCACAAGCGGTGTGGGGAATTTTTCCAGAAGGATCAGGCCCTGAGGGAACATCTTATGAGGGTGGGATTATGACAGCATACTCCCGGGTGTCTAGAAGGGACTCAAGCTCCTATGGAGCTCTGTTGGAAACGTTATGCTTGCACCCTGGCATCTTTGCTGCTTTCATTCCATGGTGTTCAGGTCATTTCTGTGCCACTGCTTGTTCATCTCCTTGGATGTTTCTTCCCTGTCACTGTTCCCTTCGACCACCAGTTGATTTCTTCCCCTCCCAATATCCCCTTTACTACAAGTTGATTCTTTTCACCGTCCAATATTTGTGCCAGATTCATCGCCCATTCTTTGGTATTCTGTATCTGAAAACAGCAGCAATATTGCACCAATTGTGTCACATGGCAACTACCATCAGAATATATGCCATCATGCACACATCATATGATAATCAATGTCACTGATAAATCTGGACGTGAATTCTATATTGTCTTGCAGGGATGGATGCCAAGCAGAGGATGCTACATTATTCCCGCACTGTGCATATTTGCAGTGTAACTAGGGATAAAGGGAGTGGGTCAGTAAGGGTGGATCGAAATGGAGAGCCCACTTTTGACTACACACTCTCAGATTATGATGAAGAGACGATGATGATAGGTGTAGATCAAGCATTACGGGTTTTAGTTGCAGCAGGGGCAACCCAGATTGGGACTCATCAGTTTGATGGGGAGTGCTTTTGTGTGCAAGGTGAAGGACTTGAAAAGCCTCCTTAGAAAGATTTCAAGCAATGACCTGGTTTAGAACTGTAAACTGCATCACATAGTAAATGCCATTACACTGAAATCAATCACCTGGTGTTGCAGGTGCACATACAGCTGATTTAGAAGCATACCTGGCTAGGGTTCGTCAACGAGGTGCAAAGAAGCTGCGAGTGACTCTTGTGTCTGCCCACCAATTAGGAAGCTGTCGGATGGGCATGGATCCACAATCATCAGCTGTTGATCCCCGGGGAGAAACATGGGAAGTGCAGGGTCTGTTTCTGGGAGATGGTAGCCTGATGCCCACATCACCTGGTGTGAATCCCATGGTGACAATACAGTCAATTGCCTACTGCATTGCAGATGCTGTTGCTGAATCTCTAAAACTATGTTGATGTCAAGAAATTGAGCATCATCTGTTGTCTAAACCACACAGCAACATGGATCCTAAATAGATGGAAAAAGAAACTCGCAGTTAGCACCATAATGCAGCCAAAAAACCATACCAGGAAGGACTGATCCATAGGATCAGAAAGCAAATCTTCTGTGTCAAATATTAGCTGTCTCTAAAACAGAATTTTTTTTTACCCTACTACATGAGGGAATGGCACATGCTTGCCTTGATTGAAATTTTGCAAAAATTGAACTTCATCAAAATTGATTATACAAAAGAGAGGTAGGTAGAGAGAAGCAACTGGAAGCATCAACTACCGACAGGAAAAATTAGTGTACAGACCCAACAAAAAAAGGGAGAGCAGAAATCGTTGTTACAAAAAACCCATTCCACCAGATCCAAGCTGGTTGTTAATATGTTTACCATTGTACATGATACAGAAGAACTCTTTCATGTTCCAATACTTGTGTGCCTGCAGCCACTTTCAATACAAAGCCTGAAAGTGCCTTTTTTACTGCCAGAAAAAAAAAGGTGGAAAAGGATAAATGTGTTGAAACTATGGGTTAGATACAAGAATGATGGGCTTAGAGCATTGGACTTCTTCAACGCACTACAGAACATTGCCCACGGACTATAAGGTGAACTGATAATGATAGCCTACAGATAAATGATCACATTCACTGCAAGAAAAAAAGAGAAAAGCTTAGTCCAGAAATGCTAGGGCAATGTACTCAAATGTCTGAGTGAACCCAACAGTTTCTTCTGTACACTCCAAATGGTGATTGCCACTCTTCAGTAGCAAAGTTTATTAATGGCTTCTGAGTACTGTGCATTACCAAACCTGAGGACTGCAGAAGTAGAAGCTGTTGTCAGGCATGCCGTTGTTGAATATCAACATTCGCCAATCTCTCTCTGAGCTCCTATCTCTATCTCTCTGAGTTTGTGGTTTTGTTCACCAACTTCTGCAGTTTGCTGCTCAGCATGCCACTCTGGTCCCAGAGCCCAATGGATCATAATAAAGCCAGTGGTCAGAGGACACCATGGTGGTTGAGTGAGTACTCATCCCCCATGAAATCACCCAACCTCTCACAATGTAGATTGAATCTCTGATCCAAGTTGTCACTGACAGGATTGAAGTGTTTCTCAATATGACCCACACACAGGAACACATCCCACAACATAAGAAAGCAAGCAGGGCTGTTTCCAGTGAAGTGTAATGTATCTCACTGGGATGCAATGCCCGCCACAGGAGTATGGTTTGATTCGAGTGCATCTTTTGTTGCTGACTTTGGTGTCAATGTAGTGGCCCACTTGGCCAACAGAAATGAGAGCTCTGCATCCATGCGTGTACCCACTCCACCCCACACAAGCATATCAACAAAATCTCGCCACGATTCACCTCTCACTTCATACACCACCCTCCACCCCAGCCTGCTGTAATACCGCACAAGCTTTGTGTGGTACACATCACCATCATTGATGGCCAAGAGCTCCCCTTTGCAACACCCCATATCAATGCCATGCCGTACCATGACTGCTCCCAGCAACACCCCTATGCCAAAGATGGAACGGTTGCTCCATGTTGTGCTTGCCTTCTCCAGCCTCATATTGTCTAAGTGTAAAACCTTGCCTTGAAGCCATGGCCTGATGATGCCATGAGCACTGCCCAAATTGTTCTTGCCTGCTGTGTCTTTGGCAGTGACACTGAACAGAGGTCCTAAAGTTTTGAGCTCTATGATCAACCCCTTCTCTCTGGCTGCAGCCAGAATCTCAGGCATCTTCAGAAGCTGATCAACATTCTCACCAGGTTGCATCATCTGCAAATTAGCTGTAGTCAAAATTCCTTTGCTGCTTGTTGACCTCCAAACCCTACCTTGCTGTCTTGATTGCATTCTTAGAGGTGCATGTATACTATTACCAACAGCACTGGTATATACAGCTTGAGGAAATGGAGCTGCTGGAACCACCACTTGCTCCCCATAGCTTGCAGTAACACCAGCTCCTGCCATGTGCAATGCCACTTTTTTCTTTGAGCTACTCCAACTGCTAGACAAGACTCCACCCTTGAGATTCTGCAAGAAAATCTGCCCAGAACAAATGTCCATCATGCAATTCTACTCAGTGAAAGCTTGAACAGATGCTTCAATTTTCTTGAGAGAGATGGGTAAATTCTCTTCTCAATTCTTCAACATGGGTTCTCTCAATTTGTTGATTCTTCAACCGTGAGCTGATTCTTCAATATGGATTCTCTCAATTTGCTGAATCTTAAACATGGGTTCTCTCAATTGCTGATTTTTCAACATGAATTCTCTCAATTTGCTGATTCTTCAACATGGGTTCTCTCAATTGCTGATCCTTCAACAAGGGTTCTTCACTCCACATATAGTTCATAACTTCTGTATGGGCAAAACATGTGCGAGGAGCTGCAAGGTTTGAAGGTCTGATCAGAAGAAGCTAAAACCCTAAAACCCTCTGCTTCTACTGCACGAAACTTTTTGCTGGCCCTCAAGGTCTCAATAGACAAGAAGCAAATGTGGCATCACCAACTGCCATAGCTAACTAACCATCATCACTGGAGTTCTGTGAACACACACACACACACACACACACACTCTCTCTCTCTCTCTCTCTCTCTATTTCCTTTCTCTCCTGGAATCTCTCTTGCATGTGCAACCTCTCAACCCCCTTGTGAACACTCTCTTCTTCTATCTTTTCTCCTCACCCAAATTTGCTGTTGGATTCTTGAACTATCTCCAGAACTCGGACACAACAAGATGGGTTTCTGACCCAAAAATCTCGTGACCCACAGCTCTCTTCTTCTTCCGCCTTCTCCCGCAAAGCTCAAATTTCCCACCCAAACTCTTCCGGGGGAAGCAATTGGCCCAAGCATGTACCACATCACTACAGCACAATCAAAAGACTCTAAACCCTCAACCCTGCACCCAATCTCTATCTCCACACACTATCGCTTGATCCTGATTCCTGACACTTGAACCCTTATCACAAAATCAACTAATAAATTCATGACTACATCCATTGCTGATGTTTTAGTTGAACTAGTATGGCCTGTGCCTTTGGCCCAAGTGTGAACTTGTTACCCAAGTAAGTGTGAACAGACTGATCCAGGTGTGAACTGGACCTCGACGATAGACCTCAGTTGTGAAAAAAAAAATTTAAATAGAGCTTTGGAAGCTTAATACATCCAGATTTAGGTTGTCTTCACTTGGATTGTATGCCTTGATGCTAAAGAGCATCCCCTGCAATGCTCACCATTTAACCTTACAAAAATATTTCTCACATCCAAGTTTAGTTATTTGCTTTTTCCCACCCTCACCCATAAAACTAAAATTGAGACTGCAAATAGCCAAGAGATTACTAATAACAAACCACCTAGACCAATCAATATGATAGCCAACCAGAAACACAGAGCAACAATCAGATCATATTTATTACACTCTTCTTTGGCAGGTGTTAGGCTATACTGTGCCTTTTACCAGCCTCAGCCTTAGGTGTTGTGGATTCCAATTTGCATTAACATTTTGAGCAAATGGGTAAATTAGTGGTGCTCAAAAAAAAGAAAATAATTATTTGACTGAGCACATTTATTGATCACACATTGAATGTTATCAATATAATAGACATAATAATTAACCCACATGTGAGTATGTAAATGCTTTCTCAATGTATAATTTTATCAATAATAATGTTATCTCACTCAGTAAAATTGTAATAGACATAATTCAAATCATTGTGTTTACACAAGGTGAATCTGCAGATTCTCTAAGTTGAAGAGGGAACAGAATTGAAGGAAAGAAATATAGGAAGCGAAAGTAGTCCATTGCCTGAAAGTTAGGACAAAGATGGTTCTTTGAACCTGCAATAAGAAAATCGAGAAGAAACCTTACCCAGTATATCTCCAGACTTGCTTTGCCTTCCTTACAGACATTACAGATGTGAACCTTCAAATCTATCACTGCTTGAGTCTGATGTAGGACATTTGTGCAGAGTTCAGCACAGATTTAGAAACAGGATTGCCAGCAGAGTTCTATTCAAAATTACAGAATAACTTCTGGCCTTTACTTTGATTCTTATAGAAGTAGAGAAACTCTAACTTGACCAGTCTGATTATGGCAACCACCCGGCCAAAAAAAGCTTAGCACATTTGAGAACTTCCAACCAGGTCAAAATTGATGTCCTCCTCTTCAGGGCATGCATAATAACTCTAACAAGCAAGATTTTTCAGACCCCTGAGACACATAAATTGGAAAGAAGTTCCAGAGCCCCTCCATCCAGTGCA
Source organism: Sphagnum tenellum (assembly GCA_963921925.1). Lineage (NCBI taxonomy): Eukaryota > Viridiplantae > Streptophyta > Sphagnopsida > Sphagnales > Sphagnaceae > Sphagnum > Sphagnum tenellum. Next base: position 6,358,990 of record OY998152.1, on the reverse strand, counting down.
GGGGTAAAGACTAGAAAAAAATCCCACAACCTTGAGACGCTTCAATCTAACTACAGCAACATCTTCACATGTGAATGAGCTCAGTGGGGCAGAATGGAATACTCTGAAGGTACAAAAAACTCAAATGAACTAGTTTGGGGTATTAGCCATAAAGCAAGCATTAGCCTGCTGCAGGTGTAGACCTGTGCACTGACCCTGCTGCTGAGATACACTGAGTTCAGCACGAGCAGTGGTGTCTGAGTAGCAGATACAGGGTAAAAGACATCTACGCTTCATCCCAGACATTTGCTAGTTCACTGGGCTCTGTCTGGTTAATATCCAAATGAGCTTTGCGACGTTGTTTAGCTTTCACCTTTTTGGCATATTTACCAGCCTTTTTCCTCTTATCCCGTGATCGTTCCTGCCAGATCCAGTCAATCTCCTGGGTATGAGTAGTGGTTCTTAATTTCCAACTTTTGCAGTCTAATGGACATTGATGTCCAATCTCTGCAATCCTAAGCAGAAGCATCAGTTGAAAAGATCCCCAGTCCAGGGTGACAACATCTAGTGTCTGTGACATACATTTTTTACAGGTGTCCTGTCAGCCCTGGTGCCCAATACAATCTAGAATGATGCAACAGAAAGCCTAGTATGCAGTTGAGCACAATGACCTTTGTCTGATCTTCCAGATCTTCAGGAGGATAGGGCAAAGAGAAACAAAATAAAGAACTTACAGTATTAGGAGACACATAGAAGGGATTTTCATAAAGAGTTTGCCCACCAAAGCTGCCACTGAATATTTTGATAGGGTTCATGCAGAACCTTGGACCAACCTGTGTCAACCCTCCAAACATGAGAAACATCAGTACTTCGCCTAGTGCTTTAAGTCCAAATGCATCAATTCTGCAACCAAGCCACCCAACATTGCTATGGATCTGAGAAACCACTACTGGAGCAGCAATCCCTTTCTCATTACCAACTTGCTGGAAATAACAACAGAATGCACATGTCTTGTAAACAAGTTCAGGCAGACTAGAACCTCAATAAGAGTTGTTTTCTCCATTGCCTGCTTCTCTAGTTTGTCAGTACTGGTTTGAGCTGGCAATGATATCTGCACAAAGAAGATTCATCATCCACAGCAATTCAGTCCCTTCACCATCTATCTCAAGCCACAATCCAAAACCTCAGATCAACTGCAGCAATTATACCTAACTAGTACACACTGAAGCACATGACATATCGAGGATTACACAATATTCTCAACCTGAGCAACACACCAGCTGGAAGGGGTACCTGGTAGTTGCGGAACCAAATGTGGTTGTCCAAGACTGAAAATGTAAAGATATGATCAAAGAATGGTTTTGACTTTCGGTGGTCCTTTGGTGTGCAGAAAACCTGCAAAAAATGAAATTTGGACTGATTAAGTTTCTAAATCAAAACCATCAAAGCACACTTAGTTTTAAGATAACAGTGACTGATTTACATGATGTATATATAAGGTGATTTCCAAGACCTGTTACCTGGGTGAGAAGCTCCTTAAGAAGCTGAAGGTGAGGATGCTGATCAAACTCGCCAGAGAAGGACAGAATAGCTCGTGCTCCTTTCAAATGATTGCCTGTAAGCTTAAGCTCTTCCATTGTGTGCACTGCCACCAACCACTACTTTCTCATAACATTGCAATCATGCTAAAATTGATCTAGATTGATGAAGATATCTTCATAAAGATCCTAATAAATTCTCCATGTTTATGATTTAATAGAATTGAAAGGCAACCCATGATCAAGAATTCAGATATCAGAGAACAGCAGAAAGAGGAAACCCACCCCTAACACATGGCCAGACCGAAAACAAAAACTGGGGACCAGTCTCAACAAGATGGTGTGAGTAGAGGTCAATAGCATACATTAACCAACATACCCAGTTTCTGCTACAAGACCAGCAGTAACAAGAAGACTCAGTCAAGATGGTGGGTGTCTCAAAAAGTTCAAAAAAAGAGGATAAGACAAAGGAAACCAATAAAGAAAGAGGAAGAGAGAATCAAGAATCTATGTTCGTGAAGACTCTGAACAGTAGTATTCCAATATCTCCCCACCTAGACTGTATGTTTTGAACCCAGAATCATGACTTTGACATAGTGAAACCATTATGAAGCTGAACTTACAAGTCCAAGATACATGCACCTGCAATAGAACCGGATTGTAAGGCAGTGAAATGAATAGAAAACAGCTTATAGTCTGGAAAACTAAAGAACCTGCTTTGAGAAGAAACTTTGCAGAGGGTCCATTAGGTGATTTGGAGAGCCACATATACAGATCCTTCTTCTTCCTGCACTGCATCATCAATGACACAAAGCAACCCAAATGCCCACCACATTAAGATGCATGCCCAAAACCATATATCCTACAGGCGCTTCTTGCTTATGCTGTAGGTCACAGAGGAAAGATATCTAGTATAAGAGAGCAGAAAAAACCACATATTGCTACTGAGTTGTAATGGGAATATGGTTCATGGAATGCAGCTAGAAAAGGGTGCAGGCGAAAGACAACAAATCCTCCACCCTAAACCCTAAACCACTTCATCAGTAGATAATTCCTAACTCACACATTAACCAATTAGGGTTCTGATTGTTCTGGCCTATGGCTTCATTGTCTTCTTCTCTGAGTCCTGAAATGGCAACTGAAGCTGTGGCTTGTATTGCAGACAAAACTTGAGTCGCTGAAATGAAAAGAACAGACCTCAAAGAGTAGACAACTGGAGCATCCCTTGAGGTCCGTAAGTTCATTAAGGGTAGAGGATTTGTTGTCTTTGGCCTGCACTTTCACATCCTTCTTGCTGTGTGGTAGCAAGGCCATAACATCCATCATCAGATGACGATACCTGTATAAACAAAAGGTCCAAAAATCCTCAGAAGTGTGCAAGTTAGGATGTGGGGAACAAAAAACGTAAGAGTGAATGGCAGCAGTTTGACAAACGTACAACAAACCTCTAAAATGTCCAAGCGAAGGGCGTTTATAACTGTGTTAATGCACAAAACGGCGAAGAGAAGAAGGGGGGTGGCAAAACCTGAATGTGATGCGGCGGGAACAGAGAACGAGGACCTTCTCCTTGTTCCGAAACACGGGCTTGTTGGCTACTTCATCATCAGTCTGATGATGTCCGTTCTCCTTCCTCCCCAATAGTGTGCGCTTGCGCGGGGGTTCGGCTTCCTCCAGAGCAGCAACAGCCGCTGCTGCAGCATCCACAACCTTCCGCTTCTTAGCCATCGTCTTCTTCCGCCCCCCCCCCCCCCCCCCTCTCTCTCTCTCTAACCAAAACAAAATTGACGACAAGCGCAGAGACGCACAGATCGACGATCGCTGCTCGGAATTGCGAAGACGAGTGTGGAGGAGGACAGCAAAACGAGCAACAGCAGCAAACCACAGTTGTTGTGAATTTAGGGTTTCTTCATTTAGGGTTTCCTTAGGGTTTCATTAGGGTTCTAGGATTTTTGAATATTTGAGCTTTCTAAAAATATTTTGGATTGGAACGGATGATAACTTCCATTTTCGTGGGTGTAAGCATAATGAATGAATACGAATGTATCATTCATTTACACGGATGAGAATTTTTAATTGTTGGTCATCTTTACTTAAAATCTAAATGTTTTTGGAATCATAAGAGGTCCAATGTATTTATTTATTTATTATTTTTCCCAAAAAATTATTTCCATCCATTGTGACCATTCCAAGACGGATGTAGTATTGAATGGTGAGCTGCCCAAAAAAAAAAAAAAACCCCAAAAAAGTAACTTAGATAAATGATAATACGTGATTGAAATTCATAAATTAAAAATTTGTATTTTAAAATTCAATTAATTATTATCATTTATGAATTATCATTGAAATTAATAAATTTAAAATTGTATTTTGTTTTTGGTAATTATTCATCTACGATACATGGATGATTTAAGGAATGTAAGAACATGGAATAATCATCTTTCTTAGGGTTTCATGTTGTTTCTTCGCACTACTAATGATGATGATTAAATTATTTTGTGTGGATATAATAGTTTTTTTGTAATTAATTTTGTCTTTTCAAAAAATAATTTTTTATAAAATTTCACTATATGTCATTTTTTTTTCATTAATAGTTTTTTTACATTCAAAAAAATTGGTTTTAAGGTTTTGCGAGTGTTTTTTTTTGGGTACTCGCCATGCAACTTGCTTACTTGCATACTATATAAGGTAATAAAATATATTTTTGTAGTGTGTTACTAAGGTGGTACCTCATCACAAATGTGCTTAGGTCACATGGGTGAAATTTTTTTTTGGGCACCCCCCCCCTTCCCCCCTCCCATCACAAATTTAATGGGTATTTAATTTGGGAAATTGGCCAACAAAATGTCAAGATTCCCCCGGGATGCTTCTATTATCAGTGTTGGAAATTGATTTTTTTTTTAAAATTAATTCTCCAAAAAAATTCCCTCCTTTTGTGCCAACCATGTTTGTAACAAGCATGCATTTTGTAAAATGTATACACCATTCAATTCTAATATAATACAAATAATTGTGTTTATTTGTCAGAAGTCTTCATACCTACATACAAACCTACCCTTCCCCTCTATATACCTTGTAATAAACCTACAATTCCCTCTTACGAATTCGTTCATCCCAACCTGATTAGCAAATTATGGTGTACATGGATAAATACCCATCCCTATATCGTTAAGAGGGTGGAACTTGAAAGGGCCTAAGCGGTGGTGAGGAATAGTAAAATCCAAGCACGTTTCAAATATCTTCTTTTGGATCAAGAACAACAAAGTTTATGTTGGTTTTTTGTGGAAGTAAAATGGTTTTAAGCAAAAGTATTTGTGCACATCATGTTGTGCTTGACAAAAATGCATTGCACACAATCTAACAATTGTTCTTGATTGATCAAACATATACTCATTGGTCCAAATGATTTGCTATTAGTAGTTTCCCACCTTTTATAATTATAATTTTTATGCTTATTAGCAGGGCTTGAGAAATACTATGAGAGGCTCAAATATTGGGTATGGGTAGAGCTGCTCTCAATGGGTTATGTCCATTTTCATCATCATATACAGTCCTCCATTCTCTGAACTATTCTTATGCGCAGTTTGATCATATATTAAAGGTATTCGTAAAGTTAGGCGATTAGGGGGCGAGGACAGCCAATTTTGGCATAATAAGGCATCAAATATGTAACTGGGAATGAAATTTTACAAAACAGAATAACTGGGACCCAAACTAGTTTTTCCACCAATTTTGGTGGTAAACTGAGTTTCATCCCCTCTTTTCTCTTTCCCCTTAGCTTCCACACTGCTGCTACATATATTTTCACAAAAAAGCGGGGACCAAGTGAAAAGACTACAACATATGGTGGCATAATAAGGCATCAAATGTGTAACCGGGAATGAAATTTTACAAAACAGAATAACTGGGACCCAAACTAGTTTTTCCACCAATTTTGATGGTAAACTGAGTTTCATCCCCTCTTTTCTTTTTCCCCTTTGCTTCTTCCACACTGCTGCTATGTACATATATTTTCACAAAAAAGTGGGGACCAAGTGAAAAGACTACAACATACGGTAGTCTCTTCCTCATAGACAAAGTAGAATGAAATTGTGGAATTGAAATGCACACGTAACAAACTTATGTATGCAAATATGGTTGGTAGTTGTTGATTGGTAGTCTCTCAAGTTCATTCATTCTCAATTTGAACTTGTGAGTGTAAATATATGCTATCGTGTATATATTCAACACCAAAGACAGAGAGCATGGGTTATGAATTATGTCAGAATATCCACTACCATTGGCATTATCCACTACTGAATGCTGCCAGAAGTAAGATAATCTGATGATACACACCCACACCATGGTCACATGGGCACTGGTGAAAAACCATGTCCAAGAGCATTACTTGTCCATGCTCGATTGCTCCAACACCTTTCTCTAGATGTGAATGAATGTCCTTTTGCTTGTTCAAGGAAAACTCGTCCTTCAAAGTACACTGTTTTTGGGTAGAAGAGAAAAGATCTCTTCCTTCCTTCCTTCCTTCCTTCCTTCCTCCCACTCTCCAATACACAAGAAGAAGAAGAAAATGTCACCAAGTTGAAGAAATGAATTGTTCAAACAAAATAATGAATGTCCCAAATGTGTTGGATTGGGTTTCTTAACACATTGCAACAACACACACACTTTGAGGAAATAAGTACTTGGGGTTGAGTTTTTTTTAACAAGCTCTACATACACCTTGAGGATGTGCATCAGAGAGCTAGTTTTAAAGTTCTACAAACTAATGCATAAGTTATTAATGTATTCTTGTTTGCTTCTTTGTTGGCCTTGCCTTACCAAGGTAACGATATTATTGTGTTTAGATTCATCATAGAGTGTAGTAGCTTAAAGGGATTTGGCCCCTAGTTAATAGGTCTATTTTTATATGAGGATTTTTGAAAGACGATATATTTTGGCTTGTGTTGGAAACTTGATATTTGTTATAGAGTTATAATATCGTGAAGCATTTTGGTTTCTTTTAGAGGATTTTTTTGAAGATTATATTATCAAAGATTTATGAAGAGTTCAAGGTATTTGTGGATGCTTGATACATATTACACATACCCCAAATTTAGTTTTTCACCTAAAAATCCCCAAAGAGATAGGCCTCGCTATTTTTTGAAACCCTTTCTACCTCCGTTGTTATTCATCATTCTTCGTTTCTTGGAAAGCTTGGTGGTTTCTTCCCTTACCATAGAAGCTTTTGTTCCACACGTTTCCACCCGCCCCCGGGCCCCCCCAAAATAAGGAAAGTTTCCATTTCTTTGTCACAACTCACATGGGCCCTCTTTCACTTAAGCGACATGCATTACGTGTGACTAGGTATTGAAACGGTGCGTTCTAAAAATTTATCAAAACCATGTGTCTCATCTTAAACTTTGGCACAAGTTGAAAGCTAGTATGACTAGGAGCCTCTCTCCCCAACCCCACACCATCCCACACCCCCAACAACTTGCACATAGCAAAGGGAAATGAGTCACCATCCAAGTATATTTTATCTTGGACATGACAATGGTGTCCGACATCAAAACACCAACCAATTGTAATTTGTTCCAAGGATGGCCTTCATTTGGAGCTAGCCAATTGTTAAGAGCCTGGTGAAAGACAACGAAAAGGGTTTTTTTTTTGGGTTCCTTAGGGTAGTAGTAGGGTGGGTTTTGGGGGTCTACCTTAGGAAAAAATAATTTGGGGTCCCTTAGGGTAGTAGTAGGGTGGATTTTGGGGGTCTACCTTAGGAAAAAAAACAAAAAAATAAATTCACAAGGTGAAAATATTTTTGTCCCTATGAGAACAGTTTTTTTTTAAAAAAATTTAAGCGTATAAGATCTCATCCTCCAACCCCCCCGCCCCCCCCCCCCCAACCGCCCAAAAGAAACAAAAAAGAAAAAGGGCGAGTAAGAAGGTAATTAGTGTGGAAGAAAGTCCTTTTAAGTAAAAGAGGGATCGACAGTCTGCGTCCCCATTGGTCAGAAAGTCAGAGAGATCTCGTGCTCCAATGGGTGGTTCACCACAGAGATGTTGACACGTGGAGAGATACGCAAGGTCCTGATTCCGCCTCCTCCAACTTCTGGGCCGGGTGGTGTCTATTTTGCGATACAACCAAAGTGGCGATCATCAGTAGGGAAGATTTAGCCAAATTTGGCTGCTAGATAAGTATGAATTTTTATTAAAATATTAATATCTTTCTATATTTTGGACTACCCTACTATGAACCATGTACCTATTAGAAATCTGGCGATTTTTTTTTCTAATTTCTGGCTATTTAAATTATTTATAATTCTTTTTATTTTAGCACTTTTAATTTTCAATTTCTCTTTTTGGCTACACATATAGCCAACTGGAAGAAAAAAGGGGGGGCTAAGTTACTGTTCTGGCGAAATTGCAGATGGCAGTCACTATCCAACTACACGGGTCACTACTTACTCTCTCACTAATCAATTACTCACTCACTAATTCGATTTACTAAACCCGTCTTGTTTTACACGCACCACGTCTAACCCGTCTTGGTTTACGCTAGTAACAAGTCTAGCCCGTCTTGGTTCATACTCGTGAAGTCTAACCCGTCTGGTTTCGCAACAAACAAGTCTAGCCCGTCTTGGTTTTTGCGCTACTAACCAAGTCCAGCCCGTCTTGGTTTGCACTAACCCACCTCGCACCGCTCACTGTTGCACGCACCAGGGTTCCTCCCCCGTGTTTCCGCGATGGCAGCGATGGACAGTTTGCCGCCGCTGCTCCTGCTCTTTGTGGCCATCACTCATCAGAAAATTTTATCTCAAATTCTGTTCGAAGTTGCGGGGGATTGATGATTTCCAAGTATTTTGTTACCTACTCATTTCGATCAGTTTTCTGTATTTTGTCTTTTTGTTCCGGGGGTTTAGGGTGGGGGGGAGGTGGGTCGTTCATCAAGGTGCGCATTCATGTGCAGTCATGAATGGCTGACTCTCTGTCTGTGTCTGTCTCTGTGTCTCTACTGTGTCTGCTTTGCAACTTGTAGTGGCGATGTGTTGGTTATTGACTGGTTTTCTGATCGGCCGTTCCTCATGTTTTGTTTCTGCTGATGATTCGGTAAGGTTCTCTGTCATTGTTTTTCGTGGTAGTAGATAGTGCAGACAATCTCTCATCGAGCTGCCTGGACTTCACGGGTGTTAGTTCAAGTCTTGTTCTACGGGAATTGCTTGTTTCTCTCCTTCAGGGAGCTTAGCTTTCTCCTTAGACACAGTAGTACTATAGGGCCATGGACGGCTGCCGGAAGGAGGACGGAACTTTGCTAGATTTGCTCGCTGCAGAACAAGCTGCCATATCCAAGCGCTTAGATATTGAAAGAAAAGCTCATTACCGGCCTTAAGAAAACAGAACAAAACGGAGAGGAGCGTCAGATCGAGGTCGGCTGTTTGAGGAAGGAAGCTGACAAAGAAGATCCCGTTCGAGAGAGAGCAGCGTAGGTTACAGAGAGAGGTGAGATACTTCCACGATTGCAGCACAAAAACGAGACCTAGGGTTTTGAGAGCTTCACGGCATTCCATTCGAGTTTCAAGCGAGAAGATAACTGTTGTTGCAACATGGTGTTGGTTTCTGCAACATAGAGAGAGAGAGATAGAGAGATAGAGAGCTCTGAGAGGATGGCAGCATGTTCCATAGTTTGGTTTAGAAGAGATCTCCGGCTGGAGGACAATCCAGCTCTGATTGCAGCCGCAAGAATAGGATCCGTGATCCCTGTGTTCATCTGGTGTCCAACGGAGGACGGCCAGTTCCATCCCGGCCGGTTCTCGAGATGGTGGCTCAAGCAAAGTTTGTTGCATCTAGACGTGTCCCTGAGGGATTTAGGATGTCCTCTGATCATGAGAAAGACACGCAACACGCTCAGTGTGCTTCTGGAGATCGTTGAAGCAACTGGAGCTACACGAGTGTTCTTCAATCATCTCTATGGTGAGTGAGTGTCCTTTCAAACAATGCTTCAGAGATTCTTCCTCTCCTCTCTTATGTGATTTCACATTACCCTAGTGTATTGCGAAACCAATGGTTCTCACTGCTGAGGTAAAAAGAACCAAATCTTTCTTGCATGATCAATGCAATCACTGTAGCTGAGGAGGTCAAAGAACCTGTCAAAGTTCTTACTGATTCACAAAGCACTCTTTGTGTTTTGCCATCACTTTGTTTGGGGAATGTTAAGCATTGTTTTCTGTATGTGTATATCCATCTTGCTGTTGTGGAGATTTCTGCTCAAGTTCATGGGTATGTATGTGTGTCCCCTCTCACACAAAGCTTAGCATCGTGTCAAAGAAGATGACAATATCTAGAGGACACAAATGCTCTCTGGCCATTCTTGCAAATTTACATCTCCAGTTGTGCTTGCATTTGCAACTATGGTACAGTGTAATTCTAATCACACTGTACATGATGGTGCTTGCTTGAGGGGAATTCTGATCATGATGCTGCTCTATGCTTCCATATAGAATTGAAAGATGTTCTTGGACTTAGCAGTAGTACTTTGGCTTTGGTGTTGGGAGCTTGTATTGTGGTTGGAAGTGAAGGGAGCTTCCCCATTGGGCTTTTGGGTCTGCAGATCCAGTGTCCCTTGTCAGGGATCATAGTGTAAAACAAGGATTGGTTGAGCATGGAGTTTCGGTTCATTCGTGGAATGGAGATTTACTGAACGAGCCTTGGGAAGTTTATGATCATAAAGGACAAGCATTTACTACTTTTGATACATACTGGGAGAAATGTCTTCATATGCCGTATGAGCCTGAAGCTCCACTTCTACCACCAAGGCAATTGAGAGGACTGAAATGTACGACCTTTCTGAGAATTTTTTTCTGACTTTGAGTTTGGTTGAAATGAGATGAATTATGTGCTCTTTGCATGAAGCAAGTGTGCATTTGCCATCTGTTCCTATCTTCTTTTGCCAAGTTTGTCATTTTTTTCCTGTTGCTGTGATTATCTAGTTTCCTGGTTGGAATATGATTACTTATTGATGGTGATGCATATAACACGTATATTGATGGCCAGACTAACACAAACAGCCTCATTTTCCAGGTGAAATCTTGAGTTGCTCAGCTGAGGAACTGGGTCTTGAAGACTCGTCTGAGAAAAGTAGCAATGCCCTTTTAGCACGTGCATGGTGTCCTGGGTGGAGTTATGCCAACAAGTCATTGGAAGCGTTTATTCAAGGCCCTTTGCTTGAGTATGCTACCGACAGGCAGAAAGTAGATGGTGTGACCACATCACTCCTGTCACCTTACCTGCATTTTGGGGAGTTGAGTGTGCGGAAGCTTTTTTATGAGGTTCGCTCGAAACAAGTTGCATGGACGAGGGAGGGTAGCACTGTGGGGGAGCAGAACGTGACCTTGTTTTTTAGGTCAATTGGACTGAGAGAGTACTCTAGGTACCTGAGTTTCCATTTCCCTTTCACACACGAGAGATCACTGCTTGCCAACTTGAAGTCATTTCCATGGCGTGTGGATGAGGGTTATTTCAAGGCATGGAGACAAGGGCGTACAGGGTATCCATTAGTGGATGCTGGAATGCGAGAGCTTTGGGCAACTGGTTGGTTGCACAACAGAATACGAGTCATAGTTTCGAGCTTTTGTGTGAAGTTTTTGCAGCTGCCTTGGAGGTGGGGAATGAAATACTTCTGGGACACCCTTTTGGATGCAGACTTAGAATGTGATGTCCTTGGTTGGCAATATATATCTGGCAGTTTGCCGGATGGTCATGAATTGGATCGAATGGATAATCCTCAGGTATTATCGTTTCCATATAATTTTGCACTTGATGCTGCTGTGAGAAATGGCAGTTGTTATACAAGGGCCTGCATGTCCAAGATATCTATCTGATTCAGTTTGCAGTCTTTTGTTGCTTTACGATCATTGTTTACTGCCAGCATACTGATACGGTTACTTGATAATGCATCAGCTTGAAGGATATAGGTTTGATCCAGATGGTGAATATGTGCGACGGTGGTTGCCAGAGCTTTCTAGATTACCAATTGAGTGGATACATCATCCATGGGATGCTCCTCTCACTGCTCTTCGAGCTGCTGGGGTTGAGTTAGGAACGAATTATCCCAGGCCTATAGTCGAAATTGGTGTTGCCCGGGAGAGGCTTCAAGCCTCACTTGCACAGATGTGGGAAAGAGAGGCAGCCTTGAAAGCTTCCCTGGCAAATGGTGTGGAAGAGGGCCTTGGGGAAACCACTGAAGTTCCAGGTACAGGAGGCCCTTTCCATGAAAGGATGGATGTACATACAGTTGTTGTTAGACAGTCACCATCTGATTCAAGGAGCCTCCTTAGAGACAGGCTTGTGCCGGATCTACCTTCTACATCTCAACTGCAGGCTGCTGCATCCATCCTGCACCAAAGCACGCTTATTGAAGAGGACATGGAGGAAGTCACAACCACATTGCCGCCACCTGCTCCATCTCCTTCAGCAGGTTTGTCTATGGCTGGGCTGTCAAATGCTCTTGAAGATCATGCCCATGATTTTGTAGACAGATCCCAGTCTGGCCAGGCTGCTGTACCAAGACTCAATTCAGATTTCAATTGCACAGCTGAGTCTGGAGTCGGTGGGCGTGCGGAAAGTGAGGGTGGGGCAGTTCCTGTCTGGTCACCATCTGTTCCAAGTCAGTCACAACTGCAAGCTTCTGTGGAATGTCTTGTGCCGGAGGTTGCAAAAACACGGCAGGGATCCCTCTCAAGGAGACTTACACAGCCTACACTGAAGTTAAACCAAGATGCAATGGCTCCCAACAAGGTTTGGCACTTGATGAGCAATTCTATAATTTCGATTGTACTGAAAGTATGTAGCTGGTCAAATAAAAACTGTGTCATTTTCTGTTGGAGACATGCGTGTTTTAAGCAACAAAAGAGTGTACAATTCCTTTGCTTGGTTGGAGTTCATCATTCTTCTTGTACTGTAACTCCTTTGGTCTAGCTCAGCTGGTCACTCCTCTTTCTATTCAAAATGGTTTTTTCTACTCATGTTTCTTTTGCTTTTGAGATAATCCCCCTCATGGCACTGTTGCTGCATGCTTATTTGGACTGTACTGTGTTGTACTTTTCTGGGTTTGCAGGCTAGTGAGGATGATTTCTTTGTACGAAAACAGGATGGCAAGTGGAAACGTGCCTTGAAGCGGCAGGCCAGGCAGAATGGCTGACCAGGGAAAATAGTGATATACTTGGAACTCAGTACTCAACTTTTCCAGGCAGCCTTCTCATCTTTGCACCAATTCTGTTACATAGTGGTTATCTGGAAGAGAAAGGAGACACAATTTGCAGGTGGGGTCTGTGATTCAGAGAATTGGTATAGAACATGTCACTGGTCCCCAATTTCACCTCTGGAGGATGTGAGTAATTTTTGCTTCCAAACCATCTGCAATTCATGTTGTGCTCCCATATGAAAGGGTGAGTTACAATAGATTCAACAAGGTTGTGGTTAGCACTCTTTAGTGACAAGGCCCAGTCTGAGTTAATGCTCAGTTTGAGAATGTGAGGAGTTAGGATTTGGAGATTTCTTGCAAAAACAAAAGCTTTTTAAGGATCCTCCTCAATATCAACTGGAGAAAACTTTAAAAGATAATACTTTACAGGATGGCATTAGTGCAGTTACTGCAAATCATAATGCTGAAGTGACAAAAGACATGGAAGTATTTCCAATGAAGTAGTGTCACTAACATTGCATTGTAGTTTGTTATCGAGTGTGGCTTGCAAGAGAACAATGTGATTTGTACATCTTCTTTCTCATGATGTGCCCAATGTTGGGAATGAATGGAAAGGTGTAGGGCTTGAGTATGGTCAAGGACTATCCCCAGGCTTACTTTTTCTATTACTGAAAACGTTCTTGGTGTTGATGATCATGTGTCACAGCAAAAGAAGATGATCATTAGCATGTGTAGATCTGTGATCATGATATGCCGAGGGCTGCATAATATTGACAACCCTAATTGGAGCAATGTTTCTGTTGCATCTCCAAATGACTCTAAACATTCCCAGAGCTGGGTGGATGTCAGTGGTGGGAGTGATGGCAGCTAGTCACTGCTAAAATTTCATGGTGAAGGTGATTCTCTGATGCTTTGTGAGTGAATGCTCATAAAGTTCTGACTGCACTCTTCTTGTTGTGTTAGTTAAAGTTCTGCAGAACTGTGACACTATTTTATCTTCAGAGTTTTGTTGTGGACTTCTCTGTGCAATCTCAAAGATGTCTTCTCTAATGGTTTTACCTGAGGTAGTTTCTTGTTTACACTAAGGTTTTAAATCTCACCACCCTTTCACAGTGGGGGCCAGAATCTGGCACTGACTTCGTTTCACATTGGTAAAGAACCCAAGTAAAATACGAGTGTGTAAGGAAGATCTGACTGCACAGATTGTGCAAACTCAAGCTACAAACGGGTGATAAATTGGTGGAGCTGGAGCTTGGAACTGACAGAGTGAGCAGAAACGCAGAAGCCCTTCAGCAAAGCAAAAGGTGGAGACCTCGAGCATCGCCACTGTACTGGGAAATGGTAGGCTGATTTTTCCATCACATCATTTGGATCATTTAGATCATATATCGTTTTTGGTAGCCAATTAACTTGTTCATAAAAAAGGTTCAAAAACTACATGGCTATTGAAACATGTTCAATGGGATATGGATAATGTAAAGTTTGACTACAAGTTCCTTAAATTATCTAGCAAAATTGGATCATTCTAGGAAGCATTTTTCATACCATGATAGCAAGGCATGTTTTGTAAGTTAACATGAGTGTTTGGGAATATTTTGAATAAAATTATTTGTTCACTACATGTGAATACATACGTGAAATCATTGATCATAATTTACAAATGGATTTTTTTTTTTGGAGTGAAAGACAATCTTTTTCTCTTATAAGTGGTTCATAAATTTTCATGGTTTATTATATCAATACAACGATGTCGTATTGATATTTATAAGGAAAATGGTTTGTTTATTTTGTCACATTGACTAGATCCTCCAAAGCACATGACCCCTCACCATGCATTTGGTACCATTGGAAAGCCCTTTTATGAGTAGGAGGGGTGCATTGAAGTTGTTTTGTAATATTTAGACCACCAATCTAAAAGTTATTGAATATTGAACAACTTTGTCTTTGAAAATTCAATAAAATCAAAACTAACAAATTGAAGGAAATGAAGGTGCCTTGTTGGTATTTTTGGGAATCCTTCAATGAGTCAAATTTTATGGAGCTAATGTGATAATTCTAGGCCTAAGGTGTGAAGGATATTGATTTTTGAGTAGTTTCCATGATTGTATATTAATTTAAAATTTTTAAAATACTTTTTCACAATTGGGCTTTATTATTAAGGTCTTTATTCACATTTACAGCAATTACTAGTTTTGTTCACACTTGGGCCAATCATGCACACAAGCCACATTAATGTATTTATTAAAAGCAAGGTATATCTAACCATGCCCCCCCATTGGGTTCCTATTATGGTCAAAAAGGGCGCATGTCTAAGGTGGTTTTGTAATGTATAAACCTCTAGTGCAACAATTATTGAATATCAAACAATTTTGTCATTGACACTTAAATAAAAATCAAAACTACAAATAATAAGGAAATTGGGCTACAAGTCTTAAATTATTGGAAAGCCTTCAAATTTTTGGCATATTTTACCATGCTAGTATTGTCTTTTTGCCCAACCTTAAATATTGAGCACCTAAATCCAACAAAACTTTACGGGGTCGATATCAATGTGCCAACAACACCCCTTCAATTGGAAGACACATTTTTCATTATACAATACCATCACACCACAAACAACACCAACTCTATCAATGGTTGGTTGTGTTGAAAGGTCATGAAACTTGGCAATAGCTACATGCTAAAATTCAAAGGGCATCTTGGACACTTCTATTAGGTTGACCTTGGGAATATGTGGGAGAATTGGAATTGATACCAAAGGGTCCTTTAACATAACCATCATTCATCATGTTCACCCACGTTGGCACAATGTGGCCATTAAATAAAACATGGTTGTCAATTGAATACCAAGAATAACAAATGTTTTGATAAAATACAACAATGTTTGGTACATTCCTTTTGCCACCCTCGACAAGATACTTGATGCTTTGGTTACAAAAGTGGAATTAAACACCTTTTTCAATGCAACTAACACACCATCAAAAGTCAACACCCCCATAGGGTTAGGAACTATGGATGTCAACACAAATGACCGTGGAAAACAAACATGGTGTTGTGCCTCACCATGTTGAAGGTTCAATCTCTCGTCAACACCTTCTGGTTCCAATTGTTTAAGGTTCATTCATATCATCAATGTGGATGTCAAAAACATTTGGATCAACTTTGAAAGCTTAACTTGTTTCCCATCGTCATGTTTTTTTGACACATCTAACATAGTCTCATTTGGAGCCATTGAACTTGAAAACTCATTTCCACAAAATATTTTGGTTGACATTTCAATTAAAAGTTGGGGTGTCTTTTTTATCCTTCATTTTCACTAACCAAATGTATTGGATTTCACCTAGGTTGCCATGTTCATAACTTAAGCTTCTAACCATATAGATATCACCTCCATGGTGTTGGATAGGCTTGGGGTTGGCTTGGCAATTGAACATTTGTTGGTCTCACTTTTCCCCTTTTGGCCTTTCCTAAAACATTGGTCCTTCCTAACATTGGTGGTTTATGATTAACCATGTTGCAACTCCAAATGTAGTGTGAAGCAATAATTCACATCATGCCCATATGTGGTATAATGGGAACATGGTTGGCCAAGGTTAGAGTTGGAAATGTTGGTTGAAGTGGGTATGGAAAATCTCATTTCCATTGTGGCCCACCACACTTTGAATATTTGTTTTCTCCCCTTTGCTCAACAAAATATGATGAGGAGGGTCCACTTAATTATAGTTTGGGCCTTTTTGTTTATTGTGATGTGACGTTATTGAATCAATGGTGTTTTATTGAACCTATAAATCACCACACATTCCTCTATCATATTCATTTCAATGCACTTCAACAGTTAAAACACATTCACCAAAATGGGTTGCGCAAGTTGAAATAACACATCATCTTGCGCCCAACACCAAAGTTCTTTATTTAGAATTGCGTACCAAAACTAAATTACTTTAAATTTTGTAACATGTGCAAACTTATGTTAAAACTTCTACAAACTTCACATATTTTCATTTGAACCCATAGTAATACTTTTGTAATTGTCGGAAAAAATCCACAACTAAGTTGAATGCTAGTAAAAGATCTTTAGTGGAAAGGTTGGTAGGTATTACATTTCTAATGGCTCCACAACTTCCACTTTTTTCATATTTGGTGCTTCCACCACTTATGAAAGCTCCTCCACTTTTAGTTGCTCCACCACCACCAGCATTTTCGCCTTCACTTGCTAAATTATTAATACGAATTGTCAACACACCATTCGAAGCAACAATGCACCTCATGATGGAAACATAATTAAGTGATTAACATAGGTGCCATTCCTCGATGTCAATCACATAGGCCTTCATGAACTCATGGTAATCATCCATAAACAACTCTATTAAATGTTAAAATAAGCATTTCCATGCCATGAAGGATGTGAACATTTTGTGAATTGTGCGATATGTTACATATCACATCAATTGTCAAAATTTTAAATGAAATCATCTAGTTCAATGGTGCCCATAAACCTTGACTGATAACAAAGTTTGTTTTGTTTTGTAGTTATGAGATCCACCAAACATGGATGCTTCATATCATGTCTTGGGTGTCTTTTTTAAGCTCTTGACCAGGAAGAGTGTGTGGGCTTGGTTCCATGTCATTTGGACTTGTGGTGCAAAAGTTCTTGAATATTGAATGATGTTTTCATTGAAAATTAAATTAAATTGTAGCTGATATTTTTGGAGGAATTGGAATGTGCCTTTGGTGTTCTTGGAAAGATCTTGATGAGTAGGATTTAATGGAATTTATTTGGTAAAAGCTGGTTTCAGATTGTGGGAGATATTGATTTTTTAAATGATTTCAATCCTTGAAAATTCAAATAAATTCCAAAAAACCAAGTTTTGGAATGAAAAATTAGTTAAGGACGTGGTAACACTTGGGCCAACAACACAGGTCACATTAGTGAAGATGACGAGATCTAATGTTTTTATGCAAATTTTGGAACTATGATTGTTTTAAAGCAAGTTCACCGGCACCAATAAAATGGCCTCTATTCCATAACTTGGATGAATACAAGCCTTCAAACTACTTGAAAGAGGGTTTAAACTTATAAATTTGCACAAAATATAGTGGGCTCTTCATGGCTCAATAAAGACGAGTAATTTCCCATGGGAAGTCTGTCGTTAAAGGCTTGTAATATTGTGGAGAGGTTCTCCAAAAATAAACATAGATCATCAAAGTTTTTTTTTTCAAATATTATTTTTTAAAAAATTATAACTATTTATTTATTTTAGTGTTGCAATGGTGTTGTGCATGTGCTAATAGATTTTGACAAAATTGGTGACACAATTTTGTATGGGACCATTAAAAGTGTAGCCAAAAGGCACCATCATCCTACTAGTTATATCTTTAAAAATAACTCTTCTATTTGCAAAAATACTTAGGGTGCATTCACACTTGGTGTGAGGGACTCTAATATTGAATTCCCTAACACCATGTTAGTCATTTAAAACTTACACTTACTTACCATGAACATTTAATATGTTAAATTAACACTTACTTAACAAGAAGCTAATTGCCCATTTAACATTGGGTGCCACCTAGGATGCCACCTAGATTTTCATGTAACACTGACTTAAAATCAAGTGTGAATGCACCACTATAATAAGCATACACACCAATTTTAGAATTCTTCATAATGAAAAATGGAATATTCTCATAAATTGAATAATTATTTTCACATTTTTATTAAACAATACAATAACTTCAATATTTTTTAAAACAATACAATTAATGTTGAAGCTACCAAGGTAGTAGGGGAAAGTAAGAACGTGTCAATCTTGTTTGTTTATTGGCTTTGTCTATAGGGAAGAGAGTTACACATTGGTTTAGGATTTGGGCTTAACCTTTGATAATATTGTTTTAAAGTGCTCAACAAGTATTGATAACTAGAAGAACTTACTTGCCATGAAGACAAGGCCCATTTACACTAGAGACTAAAAGTCCATGACTATTGAATAACAAAAACAAAATTTGTGATAAGAGGAAAAGGGACCTTGAAGATATAAGTGCATTTTACACAAAACTAGAAGGCCTATCTGACTAAGGAAATGAAGCTGAATGAAATCTCGACATGGAATCTTAAATGATAGTTTATGGATAATATTTCAAGGTCTAACTAAGGTCAATCTAAGCCCACTTATTTGAGGTAAGCCCAAGTTGATCTTTGTTAAATCACGACTTTTTAAAATCTCCTTTAGTTGAAATTTATTTTAACATTTTGTTAGATGGATAGAAAAGTTGGTTATTCCATGAGCTAAAAAACCCAAAAAAAAAAACAAAAAAAAAATTCAAAAAAAATTGAAGCATTTATTGCAAAATCATGATTTGTTGAAATTTATTTTCATTGTTCTACTTGCAAAAATAAATTTGGGGGAATGTTGGCATTTCTTTTCAATTTTTTCGATCTTAAATTTTTTTTTTGAGGCTTTGATTGTAAAATTGTGATTGGTTTGAATTTATTTAAATATTTTTTTGTTCATCCATAGTGATCTTACTTGTTGAAATGAAGAAAGTGAAAAATGCACAAACATTAAAAAAAAACGTTTGAAAACAAATAATATATAAACCTTAACCTTAATATAATAATTTAAAAAACCCTAGACTTTCACGTTAAACAAATATTTACATGAAATAAAAAAATAAACCCATTTTGGTTTCATTGCAATGCTAAGGTACCTCAACAAACTATTTTCATTTTAAACTACATTTGAGAGCTTGGGCCCACACCTAAGTGATTTTTGAATTTCAATGGGACAACCTTTGGATGAATTTTGAGGGCTCTCATGATTTCCATGGTGATGGGCCTTTGCCATAGTGTAAAGGGGGCTTAAAACAATGGAAAGAAATGAAAAACAAAAAAATGGGATTAGAAGTCTTAACATTCCAAACATAAAAACAATACAAACAACAAAGTGGTAATTACCTCTCTAGAATTTCCAAATAGGAAATATCGCCAAGTACAAGTCCCACTTAAGGAAAATCCTTTTAAAAAAACATGAAAAACATAAAAATAGAAACATTACAAGTGTTGCCATGTCTATCACTTGTAGACTATTACCAAGCCTTACAACCCTCCTACAACCTCATTTCCACCCTACCAACAGATCATTCACCTTCTTGCAATACATTTCCAACCCCATTGGAAAGGTATTTACTTTCTTGCAAATCATTTCCAAATAACATATTTTCCACTTTTCCCAAGTTTTCTTTAACTTCTCTTCCAAGAAACACCACAACCATACAAAAGAATGATGAACTTAATACAAGAAGATGGTCTTCCAAAAAGGATTTTCCTTCTTTTTAGCCAAACTTTGAAAATGAACCCTTTCCTAGTGATGGCTAGTTGGTTAACTACATTACAAATTTAACATGCAACAAATGAATAACGAAAATTGTGCAAAGTTCATTCATTCAAAGGTTTACATTTTACACACAAATGTCATGCATTGAAAATATGTTTGACATCAAAAATAAATTATCTATATAACGCACTTCAATAAATTAGTGCGAAAAGTTAGATGATAGAAAATTGTCACATATGGTTTGGAGGGCGAAGATATCAATTATCAACCCCTAATTTTGATTATGGTATGGTATTATCGTATTTAAATGTAAGTGAATTTATTTATTTGTTATATCTTCTTTAGGTGTTTTTGGGATCACATAGATAAATGTATTGATAGTTGAAATACGAACCTATGAATGAATGAATATCACATAAATATCACATGAATTTCACATTTTCTTATAAATCTACATGTCATATGTGTTTTCAATGCACAATATCAATATGTGAAATGCATAAATTATGAATGGAAAAAAATTGCATGATTTCCATTACTAAGTCATGAAATGTTAAGTTTGTTTTGTAACTAATACCATGTAAAATCTAATAGAGATATGGTTTAAATTCAAATGTAGCTAAAATTGATTTATTTGTTATATCTTCCTTAAATGTTTATGGGATCACATAGATAAATGTGTTGATAGTTGAAATATGAACCTATGAATGAATGAATATCACATGTTGCTATAAATTTATTTGTCAAATGTGTTTTCAAGCACAATAGCAATATGTGAAATGTATAAATTATGAAAGAACAAAAATTGCATGATTTCCATTACTAAGTTGTGAAATGTTAAGTTTGTTATGTAATTAAAATCTAGTAGAGATATGGTTCAATTCATTCCAAGTCTTATCCTTCAAATTAGTAAAAACATGGTGACAAGTTAGTTGCCATCACATTTTTCTAGAACTATAATAATCTAAATTTCATTATTTAAGTAATTAAAAATTGGTAAATGTTTTCATATACCACTGGTAACAATGAGTTATTAGGATACAATTTAGATGTTAATTATTCCTAAAAATTAACTTGCCCATTAACAACCGTTTTACTCTAACTTCACCCCATATGTGAGAGAATACTTTCTATCAATATGACGGATGAGAATGTTCCATCTATTTATGAAGGAAGGTAGTTTGTTTTGTATTTATGACATCCACTGAACGGGGATGCTTCAGATTGTGTTCTTGGTGTCTTTGGAAAGCTCTTGATAAGGAGCGGTTCATGGGCTTGGTACCATGACGTTTGGACTTGCACTGCAAATGCTTTTGAATATTGAATGATTTCTTCACTGAAAAGGAAAATAAGTCATAGCTGAAATTTTTGGATGAATTGGAATGTTCCTTTGGTTTTGTTGGGATGAGCAAGATTTAATGGAATTTATTTGGTAAGATTTGGATTCAAAATGTGGGAGATATTGATTTAAAAATGATTTCTATTGCTGAAATTTCAAATAAATTTCAAAAAACCAGGTTTGGAAAGAAAAAATCAGTTGAGAACGTGGTAACACTTGAAGGCTTACCATTCAATTCAAGCATGATTTCCTTTCATATTTGGTTGTTTAAAAAATCGATACATACATTGCAAAACAATGTTTACATGTTGAGTTTCCCTATTTTGTAATGGGTTCACACTTGGGCCAACATCACAGGTCACATTTAAATGAGAAGTTTTACATCAAGTAAGCGAAGTTTGAAATTTGAACATGCTATGAAAGATAGAGCCATTACACAATGAATTGCTTATTCACCTTAGCAACAACATTAATGGTTAGTCATAAATTGCTAACTATGTATAACATAAACTTTACTTTCATACGACCCTTGTAAGTAAGTTAATATATGTATGGAAAGAATTGACATTAAGTTATGTCTTAAGTGCTAACCAAATGCCTTGCCCAATTTTTTTATAAGAGTTTTAAGAAGGGGAAAAACATGAAAAAATTACCTCCAATAAATAACAACTAGAACATTCTAGCCTCTAATTGAATTGTTTTCTAAGTTGTCATATACATTTTAGATTAGATTTGAATCAAACCTTCATATTTTTTAGAAATGTAAATGAGTATGGCAATTTGGGTGTGTGCCCAAAAAAAAACAAAGTTCACAATACATGCATAATTGAAAAACCTCAATTTTGGAACATGTAAAAATGTGTAGGGACATGTTTGCAAAACATTCAAATATAAATTTTGTCAAGTTGCAAAGAAAACATAGTCCATGTTTGTCTAGCATAGTAATATCTCATGATAATCTATTACTCTAATAATGTTGATATATGTCATTGATGGATGATAAGAAATAATTCGAATTTTTTGACATGTCGTTTTTTTTCGGTTGTGTATGTCAACATGTCCAAAATTGAAATGATCAATTTCAAGATGCGTTCCATTTTTTTCATCAATCATTTTGACCTTCAGGACACAAGACACACACACCCCAAAAAAAAAACTTTGTGTAAAAAGAACCCAAGTTGTGATGCTTATTTCATTGTCCAAATTTGGAAAGTATGAAAAAAAAAGGGTTGTGCCATGGATAGAGCTTCAAATCCATAAAACAAACACTTAGCTCAAAGATTTGTGTTTGAACTTTGAATCAATGTTGGGCGGTTTTATCTATTTCAAAGAAAAACTTGATAGGTAAAGGTTGGGTATATGGACTTTCGACCGATGATACTTAGAAATCCAAAGAATTCACTTTGATATGTGATCGTGCTTTTGAAATAACCAAAGAGCTAGTTCAATACCCTACCCACAATTATTAGTTCTCTCATAAAACTCACCAAATGTTTGAATTTTCTCAAAAACCCAAGATTGAAGGTTAGTTTAATCATGAATTTTTTCAAACCTAGAAAACCACCCAACATTGATTTAAAACTTGAAACCCTCTCAAGTCAAACTAGTGTGTTGGCCAATTCTACCATTTGAAAAAAAACCTTTGATCCAATTTCAACATAACCTATTTGCTAGTTTTTGAAAAGAGTTCAACTTGGTTTTAGAGCATCCCCATTAGTAGCACTAAACTAACTTGCATACTAAATTTTGCATAAATTAAAACCTTTTGTATGATGATTTGGGTCAATAAATTCAGTTTAGGCTAATAAATTTGCATAGGATCCAATTTTCCATTTTTTATAGAAAGGAGGCATTGCATATAAAAATGATGTTTTTTCATTGGCCAATATGATTGGCATAGGTGGTTTGCATTGAAATAATTTCTCACCTTAAATTGTCCCATTTTTCATATTTATGGTTTCATATTTTTCATAATCATCTTCAATGTGATACACATTGATAAAGCCTCAAATAACTTTGGTGGAGCTATTCTAAAGAACATGAACATGTACAAAGTTTTTTTTCACAATTTCAAATTTGATTTTAGTAGCCCGCTAGTTCCATAGTTTGGTTCTTATGTTGATTCCACCAAATTAGTATCAATTTACATCTATGTCACGAAAACCTAAATTCACCTAAACCTAAAACCTAAACCTAAATATAACACACAAAGCAAGCAACCTAGCAACACTAGTCTCAACACTTAACATAAGTAGCCAATGCAAATTTTAGCAACAAATTCGTACCTTGATTAGTCCCTTCCTTTGATGTTATGCTTAAAACTAAAACCCAATACAAACTTAGAAATAACGATTCCTAATGTTTTTGAGTTCGAATAGTTGAAGTCCCCAAAAAGAATTCGATGAAAAATTATGATTCATTCTTGAATCATAATTTGTACACTTCACGTAACCATGGTACCCAACAATTTATTATTAAAAAAATCGAGTTTTGATATGTAACCATGGTTTTTCAAACAAGTTATAGAGGGTTTTATTCGACAATTATCAATGCACTTCTCGTAACCATGGTACCTAACAATTTTTATTTTATTTAAAATCAAGTTTTGATATTTAACCATGGTTTTCAAACAAGTTATAGAGAGTCTTAACCCACGATTATCAATGCACTTCTCGTAACCATGGTACTCAACAATTTTTTATTAAAAAAAAACGAGTTTCGATATGTAACCATGGTTTTCAAACAAGGTATAGAGAGTCTTATCCAACGGTTATCAATACACTTCTCGTAACCATGGTACTCAACAATTTTTTTTTAAAAAAATACGAGGTTTGATAAGTAACCACGGTTTTCAAACAAGGTATAGAGAGTCTTATCCGACGGTTATCGATGCACTTCCCGTAACCATGGTACTCAACAATTTTTTTTAAAAAAAATACGAGGTTTGATAAGTAACCATGGTTTTCAAACAAGGTATAGAGAGTCTTATCTGACGGTTATCAATGCACTTAAAACCCGTATTATTGTTCGGGTTGGTCATACCCGGGTGGTAGGTTCTTTGATATACTCGTGCATATACCGATTCCCCGCATGACACAAAGTCCGTCCGACAGACACACTTTGTGAACGAGATGCCATGAATGCCCACACTGCTCACAAATGATGATGAAACCAGCTTTCCATTTTGCGGAAATCCGAATATTCCTGGAATATCCCCTCCCCCGCCCCAAAATCGTTTTCCTTCACAAATTGTTTTGTTCATTAAGAAAAGTTTTTTTTTTTGTTTTTTTTTTTTGGGGGGGGGGGGGTGGGGGGGATTTTTCAGCATTTCTAAAAAATAATATAATTTGTGCTGAAGCAAGCATTTGGGTGTTTTCTATAAAAATTAAAGTTATGTACCGTTAGTATAGCCAGGGGCTGTTTAGGCACAAATAAAATTACTTTTTTTTATTTTTTGGGAATTGCCAAAAAAATTCTTTAAAAAAAACCACAGGCCTGCTGCTATGCCAAAATTCTGAATGAACCTCTCAAGAACAACAAATAGCTCAGTGTCTTTTAGGGTGGGAGATTTCGCCAAAATGCAAACAATTAATTTTTAAAAAGAAATTTAGAAGAGAATATTCCGTCACGATATTCCAAAATATTCTGGAAAACAATCGCCAAATTTAGGGGAAAGTTTGGGGGGGGGGGGAAATCCGCCACTTTGGGACTCTGAATTTAGTTTGGTAGGGTTTAGGGTATAGATCACAACAAGAAGAAATGGTTCCAAATGTGATCTCCCCTTCCCAAAAAAATAATAAACAAATAAACAAACAAACCAAAAACCCAATAAATAGCTTAATGGATTTTGGCCCCTAGGTAATAATAATAATAATAATAACAATAATAGGTCTTTTTTTTTTATATGGGGATTTTTTGAAAGATGATAATAAAATTTTGGCTTGTGTAGTTGAAACTTGAGATTAGTTATAATAGAGTTATAATAATAATAATAATAATAATAATAATAATCTTGAAGGATTTTGGGTTTTCTTTGAGAGGATTTTTTTTTTGGGGAAAAGATTTATATTTTTTTGCATGCTGAAATATATTTTTGAGTTTCAATAAAAATTCTTCTTCTTCTTCTTCTTCTTCTTCTTCTTTTTGCCTTCTTAAGATATAATAATAATAATACCCCCTTTTTTCTTTTTTCAAATGTGAAATCGCGCAAGGCCACAGTGTAAAAAGGACACAAACTTCTTGTTCACAAGAGAGAGAGAGCGCGCACATAAACAAACGCATATACTTTGCTTCCTCGGACTACATGCGTGTTTTGGCTGTTGTGTGCTGTGCACTTCGTTGCTCAGCCGCGGCGTCGTCGTCGTCGTCGTCGCTACCACCAGCACCTTTTCCATCACACTTGCTTACCATTGCTTTTAGACTTGTTCTCTTCTTCTTCTTCTTTTCTTCTTTTTCCTTTTTTTTTTTTTTTTTGGCCTTCTTTTTTGTTTCTTTTTCTTCTTCTTTGTTTTTTTGTGTGTGGTTTTGTTTTGTTTTGTTTTTCTGTGGAACTTCTATCTCTTCTCTACCCACACACAAGAGAGATAGAGGTTCCTAGATATGTTGTTGCTACATATCTAGTCACACAGCAACAACATGCTAGAGTACTAACTAGATTATCCTGCTGCTGCATTCATTCATTCATTCATTCTCTCACATTTGTTTACTCATTTTGTAGGCTTCTTGTTTGCTCATTGCTGCTGGATCTATAGACCTTGGTGTGTTGTTGTCGTTGTTGTTTTTTCTTTAAACTTTTTTTTTTAAATGTTTTTATTTTTGTAATTTTGATTTATAAGTGAATTTGGAGTCGTTGCTTCTGCTTGCAAGATATCTCTTTTTCTGTGTTTCGTGAGAAGTTTTCGGGTTTTGGGTTTTGTGGAGTTTGTTTCCTTATTGAGGAAGGTAGACTTGCAGCTGCAAGAAGAAGAAGAAGATAATGATGATGATGATGATGATGATGACGTTGTTCCAGCAGCTTGCAAGGTTGTGCTTTCGTGTTTTGTGAGAAGAATTCCGGGTTTTCCAGGGTTTTGTGCAGCTTGTTTCAATAATTGAGGAACGAAGACTTGCTTGCTGGAAGTTGGTTTTGATGCTTTTGTTTGGAAGTCTCGGTGAATAATATTTATCGAAGAGGAGATCAGTTTGAGGTTGAGGGAGTGGTGGCACCGGATCTGATCGAGGAAAGCTGCTCAGCTTGTCAGTTTGTTGCTAGAGTAGAAACTGGTGACAACAGGAGGAGGATGCAAGCGCAGGATTCTATGGGTCTCGCTGCTCTCGCAGCACGGAATACAATAATGAAGCGTACTGCAGGTGGAGAAGTTGCTCATGGAAGTGAGGACAAGCTGCTTCTGTTGCTTGATGATCAGGATCGAGCTCAGGAGAACGGTGATACTATATCAGTCTACGATATTACGTTTGTGGATGATCAGCTGCAGAAATGTAACGGGACTGATCATGGAGGCACCCTGAGAGCGCGGAAGCAGCAGCAGCAGCAGCTGTTGTTGCCGCAGAAAGTAGTAGAGATGGAGAAGCAGAAGAAGACGAAGAAGTACGAGCTGTCGGAATTCCATTCGTTGCCCGACTACATTCGCGACAACGAGTACATCTTGCGCTACTACCGCTCCGACTGGCCTATTCCCGAAAGCCTACTGAGTATTTTCTCCATCCACAACGAAACTCTCAACATTTGGACGTCAGCATTTATTCCCACTCCATTCTCTCTCTCTCTCTCTCTCTCTCTCTCTCTTTCTCTCTCTCTCGACATTTTCTCTCTTTGTCTTCTTGTCACTCTGTCGATCTGTCTGTGCGTTTCTCATTTGTCCTCTTCAAGTTGAAATTCTGTAAATGCTGAATGGCATGATTTAGGGTATGTTTCTCTCTCTCTCACTCTCTCTAGACATTTTCTCTCTTCTCCTCTTCCACTCCTGTCTGTTTGTTTATGGTGTGTCTTCCAGACGAGTCCTCCAGCTCTTCAATTTGGAATTTTGGTTTGCCGAATGAATGTGGTTTTGGGTATCAGAAACCTTAGCCTGAGTGGGAATGTGTGAGAAAATCGTAGGCTGAGTGGAGGAAGGTATCAAAAACATCTTACGCTAAGTGGAAGGTACCAAAAGCATCCTAGTTTCAGCACAAAGTATCAGAAATCTTGCACCCTTTAGGCTGAGTGGAGGAAGGTATCAAAAACATCTTAGGCTGAGTGGAAGGTATTGAAAATCTATACAAGAGAGTGTCTCTGTCTTAAGAACCTTTTTGGATTTGAGGGACCTGTTGTGAGGCTGGTAGGTAGGCCAAGTGGAAGCTGGTATCACAAATCTAGTTGAAGCCTTTGGGGTATGCAAAATCTTGAACTTGTAGGGTGAGGAACTTGTAAGCATGAAGGTATCAAATATCTTGAACTGAGAGGCTGATTGGGAGGTATTGGAAAAACTTGAACAGCAGGTAGACAAATGGAAGTTATTGAAATCCTAAACCCTAAACTGTTCACTATCTCACCACAGGATGGGTGCTTGATAATTTGTAAATTTACGTGCAGTTATGGTGTTTTTTTTGTTGGTCTACAGGCACTTAATTGGATTTCTACTCTTCCTGGCACTCACCATTGACACAGTACGTGATGTGCCAAGACTGGAGCAACTCTTTGAGAAAGCTTCAAGATTGGTAAGCCTATATATATATACATATATTGCCCACCAATCTAGTGTGTTTTGAGTATCTGTCATACCTTCAAATTTCATTGCATAAATTGTGTGTTTCTCAAGGGATGATGATCATCACAACCACCTTAATGAATCAACACACATTAATATTCAATAAGCTGAGCTCAACTTGCAAATTTTGGTTTAGCAACTCAGGAAGCATAAAAGCACTTGAAAGTACAAAATGGTTAGAGAATGAGCATGGTAGGTTTGACAACAAAAACTTGTAACAAAGTTTGTGCATATACACGAAACCCTATGTGCTTGTGTACCATATAAATGCTTGCACAATATCTGCTAACATGAGAGAATGTTGCTATAAATTTAATGCAGCAACAAGAGGTGGATGAGGTGGTACCCATTTTGACACAACGAGTAACCCGGTGGCCATTCTTTGTGTTTATGGGTGGATCTATGTTTTGTCTACTATCAAGCTCGATTTGTCATCTGCTTAGCTGCCACTCGAGCTACCTCACCTACTGGCTCCTTCGCCTGGATTACACTGGAATTGGGATCATGATTGCCACCAGCTTCTTCCCACCTGTCTACTATGTCTTTCTCTGCCAACCAGGGTGGCGACAATTTTATTTGACAAGCATCAGTTTGATCGGAGTCAGCACAGTGATCATCTCACTCGTACCTGTGTTTCAAACTCCCAAATATCGACCTGTTCGTGGGTTAGCATTTGCTGGCATGGCGATGTCAGGGATAGTACCTGCAGCACATAAGCTTATGTATTTCTATCATGAACCATACTGCCGACACACATTGGCATACGAGCTTATGATGGGGTTATTTTACATGGTTGGCGTAATCATCTACATAACTCGCATACCAGAGCGTTGGTGGCCAGGCTTGTTTGATCTAGCTGGTCATAGCCATCAGATCTTCCATGTTCTTGTCGTTGCTGGTGCTTTCACACATTACAAAGGCGGGCTACTTTACTTGGAATGGCGGGATAAAATCAGTTGTCTTTAAACCGTTGCAGCTATTACAAGGTTTGGGCATACAGACAAACCTTCTATATACTATTTGCAGATTGAAAACACATTTTGTCTGCACATAGTTGCTCTATTTTACCAAGTACGCAAATTTGGCATTCTTGGACCTCTATAGTATGATCGATTTTAGTTCATAGATTAGGCAATTTCCTGTCATACATAATTTCATTGCCCATTAGCAAATTCGATTGAAATTTGTAGTTAGTATGAGCCTGACTGACTGACTCATTTGCTACCATTATTTTCTCTATTGATGTCACTCCACATTGAGATTAAATCTTTCATTTATCCTTTTAAACTAGTCATACTTTTAATCAATTCCCATTTTTATGATCAAAGGTTACTAGTTATATCACAATGTACAATGTCTTGTGCATTCTTAGAGGAATCATAGTATATTTGTCCTCTTGTAAAATGTTTTGCTCATGTAAAACATGCTCCTTGTGTAAAACATTGATATTGTTAAAAATAATTTATCTAAATAAGGAACCTTTCTTCCTTTAGTGGGCAAGGTAAAATTTTTATTAAGGAGCAATAAGAATGTTTTACTAGGATGAGAAAATATTATTTTGGAAGTGGGGGAATTTTATTTGTGTATCTTGATTTTGTGAACAAGAATTGTTTCTGAATATCATGTAAAATGGCACATTTGAATGTCTTGCAATTCTCAATATTCAAAATTTTAGCCACGTTTTTCTATAATTCTATGAATTTTTTTTAAAAAAACAAAAATCACTTGCATCTGTGACAAGATGTTCCAGGTTTGTTTGTTTGTTTGTAATTTATTTATTTTTTCTTTTCTTTTTTTAATGTTTCAGTGTAAAATTTTGCTACATTTTTTTTTTTCAACGAAACATGCAAAAAAGAAATTCACCAATCAAATCAAAAGGGCAAAGGCAGTTCCTATCTCTTCAAACTACCACACAACCTAAAACTCACAAAACATCAACACAAATTACACAAAAGGGCAAATGCGGTTGGTTGTCTGTAAGCTCAAGAGTGGTGACACAAAATGGGCATGATTTTGATGTGGACCCAACAGAGCTGGCATGTCACACAATTTCATATTTCATTATAGGCTCAGAAAAACCTTCAAGCACAACACATTTGTCGCAGTCTATCTCTCACACACAGATACAAGAAGCTAACTTATGATATTACAATCCATGGCAAGATTTCCAGGAACCAGCAATCAATCTAAAAAAACTTGGAATGCAGAGTCCAATGCAATAACAAATTAATAATGGTAGCCACTGACTTTGATCTCATTGTTGTTGCAATCTCCACTGTAGTAAATGTCCCGCGCTTGTGTAACTTATCAGAGTCTGAATGGAGAATGTACATATTGTACCCATGTTACTGGTGTTTATAGTTAGGTATTACCATCTACCATTGTGGTGGAGATGGGAGGTAAAATTTTTGAGTTTACAACAATGCATCTCTTTTTCTTTGAACTTGGATCCCAAATGCTTGTTTCATGAAAGCTTAAATAGCTTACATAAAAGCCATACCTTTGAAAGGCTTATGTACCCAATGGCCTCAACACTCTCCTGTTGCTTACTCCCCTCTTAGTGGAGGAGGACACTGAGCATTGTGATTCTGGAGCGCTCAAACTGGTGATCCAGATATCGTCAGCCACTACAGCTTCATCATCATCATTTCGATGCCAGGTCCAACGGGCATGGGTGGCATTCACCATGTCAAGCTCCCCATGTCCAAAGCTTGCCTCCCTGTACATTGACCATTCTGGCTGCTCATCAAGGAAACTGCAGCCGCCACCACCCCAATCAACATTCAGATGTCTTGCAGGAATGTATGAAGCTCAAACAACAACAGATTGTTTAAGACATTGGATACTTCATCAATTTACCTTCAACCTATTTCAGTTGCTCATCCCTACTAGCACTTCTTCATTTCACAACTGAAAAAGGATTTAACAATAGAGAGAAACTTTGTGGCAAGTAAGAAACACACAATTGGAAATCAGCCTTGAAAATTATCCAGCTATCTGAATTCACAGTTGGTCAAAAAGAGACCCATCATACTCCTTCACGGGCACCAGGTTCTTCCCCCCCAAGTTCTCAGAAACAAATCATCTTGCTCACTGTAGTACATTGAACAAATGACTGCAATTTGAAAAAGCCAGTACCTCTGGGCAAGACCTTCACGGTTGCCACCATCACCAATTGTTATGTGTATAATCCCACACGGATCCCTCTTCATCGAGTATACACGTGTCTGCAACCATCCACCGAAGACACACAGCACTCTCTCTTTCAATTCCAATGAACGATAATCCTCAAACAGTAAGTACCTCTAGCATGCAAATGCAAAACCTTCAAACTAATTCAACAGGGAAACAGTTACAGAAAGTGGCCACAGGAGGAGGTCAGTCCCAAAGTTGACTAGTTGGAATGTTGCACACAATGGGTGGGTCAGAGGACAATGCTTATTATTACCATGCGTTCATATGCATGCACATGGCCAGCAAATACCATGTCCACTCGTGCCTCATAAAGCAATGACTCCATAGCTGCCATCATCCTGTCACCATTCAGTTGATGGGCTGCATTTGAGTTGTACCAAGGAGCATGGAGCACTGCAATTAGCCATGGTGTTCTACTCCTGTCCACCCTTGCCAAGTCTGCCTGCAAACACAAAATAGTTGAAAAGATGGGGAAAGAATTCTTTAAAAAGAAAATGGGTTGGTATATGGAAAGGAGGGTGTCTTCCACAGCAAGAAGATACACAAACAAATGCCAAAGAAAACCAAATTGGATCTACCACCCAAATCCAAGCAGCAAGGAGGCTGGGCTAGCAGATACCCATGAAATTGCACAAACTTCTGAACACAGAAAAACAGACCAGGAGAGAGAGAGAGAGAGAGAGAGAGAGAGAGAGAGATGGTGTCCTCACTTGAAGCCATTTGTACTGGGAGGAATCCTCATCAAAATCAGCATATGAGGCCAACATAAGAACATGCACACCAGCAGTTTCAAAAGAGTAGAACTGATTTGAAACCGAGCCACTCTCAGAATATGGCATCTGCCAGCGGGTATTGTAAGCTCTGAATGGATCCACAATATAAGGGATACCTTCAATGTCATGGTTCCCTAGAGTGACCATCCAAGGCTTTGCACTAGCATATGGTGTAACTAGTTTGCCAAAGGAGTCCCACAACGGTTGATAGTAATCAGCATAAGACAAGTCACCGGCCAATAACAGAACGTTGTAGTTTGAATTCTCGATGTGCTCCAATGTTGATTTTGTCCATCCGGTTTGACCCAAATCACCTATGAAGCAGTAGCAATGATGAAAAGCATCCATCATCAATTTGACCAACAATATTCAGCAGGCACTCAAACATAAAAATTGTTATGACAATATTCTTCACAAGTGCTCAATCTCTCTGTCAACAATATCCAAGGTTGGTTTCATAACAAACCTGATGATCCTTCCTTTTCATTTCAAGTGCCACCTCTACTACTACAGTTCAATATTGTAAGGGTCAAAGAAGATTCCAGAAAAGTTTACCAACAACTGCAAATTTGATGGGCACATCAGGTCCTGCTGGTGGAGGGGTTGTGAACTTGAATTCGCGACCACTGCCGCCACACATATAGTAGTAGGTAGTATTGTCCAATAATGGACCCACGACAACATGATGCATTTGGCCTGACTTGTACAGGAAATAACTGTAACTCTTCTTCACACCACTTGCAATGGCAGTGTACTGTTGTGAGGTAGTTCCATAATGCACAGTGGAAGGTGCGGTCATGCTTGAAGTCATCCATGAGACACGCATCCTGTTCGGTCCAGCCAATGATACATGCACCTGTATGTTACACCCTCCCCCCCCCCCCCACACCACCCCCCAACCAAACCCCAGACAATAATGACAATTAGCAAGAACAGCCAAACCAGCATCTGTGAATAAAAAATCATTTTTCTGTTATCCAATATCCCCCAAAAGCAAAGGTGCAGAAAGAAATCCTCAATCTTAAGAGCTCGAATCTAAATACACCTACTGCAGACAATTGAAAAAAAAAAAATGCTCCCGATGAAACAGCTTTGTTGTTGACATGAGAGAGAGAGAGAGAGAGAGAGAGAGAGAGAGATTCAGCAGCTATTCAACAGTAAACCTGCCAGTACCCATTTTGAAACAGCAAATTGAGCATCAGAGCATCATCATGATCATCACCTTCATCACAAAGAGCAGTGAAGTGGTGGTGCCATGATGACAATCCTCCCCACCAACTTCATCAGCTCCTGACAGTATGTATGTATTGATCTGGACCCAACAGTATGCATAACACCTAGATCTGAAAGCTAGGTATACACAATCTCTCAGACAGAATTGTCTCATCATCATCATCATCATCACATGATGAATCAGATATAGAATCCTTTTGGGACATTCCTTGTCTCATTCCATACCTGATCAGGTTGGATGCTCTTCTTCCCACCCGCAAAGAGCATGAGGTTGGGACGAGCCGGAGGACGTACATATGCAGCAGCAGTGGCTTCCTCACATAGCAGTGCCATGGACAGCAGCGTGGTCACAAGCATTATGATCGCCATAGAATTCCCATCCATGATGATCAAGCAAGCAAGTGCCAAGCACCCTCTCTCTGCTTCGAGATTTTTGCTTGTTTTCTAAAAAAAATTCCTGTATTTTGCAGTTGAGAATCGGGCTGTGTTGAGCTGCAAAAACATCCCAAGTGAAATTCTCTTTCGAGCTTTTTTGTATAACAACAACACAGAGAAAAAGATGCAACCGTAAATCCACCCACACACTCAGCCTCTCTACTGTATTATAAGAGCTTGTTTGGTGACTTACCTCCCTTTGTAGAGAGTGTGGGTGTTTTTGTGTCTATGTGGGTGTGTGTGTCTAGAGCAGCGGCAGCATAGAAGAGAATTGAAAGCTGTGGAATTCTTTCTCTCCAAACTCTCGCAATTCCAAGAGAAGCCTCACAATCACAAAGTGAAACCCTAATGCAGAAGAAGAGCGACAGACGGACAGATAGACAGACAATCTTCTGCTTCACCCAAAAGCCGGAAGAGTATCAGAAGGTGTCTGCTGCTACCCCGTATCCGGTTGTGGAATCCAACGAGAGACAAACAGCAAGCACAAGCGACATTAGCGGCTGAGAAAGAGAAAAGTGGGTTAAGAGCTTGGGTCTGTTAACCCTAATTTTCTCCAGCATCTGGATTAACCGCGAATTTCGCGAAAGTTGGTTGTTGGGTACTTGGGGATTCTGCTCCTCGTGTTCTTTCTCTCTCTCATTATTGACAAGCGTCTACAAATACATCGATCTGATGTTTGTGTTGGTGATCGGAGCTTGAAGAGGGTTAATCTTCTGCAAATAAGGTTGTCAAGAGTCCCGGCAGGACCATGATGGTACTGACAAGAACAAGACCATGGGAGCTCTGGCACGAGGAGGACCGTGATGGGACTGACAAGAGGGGAATGTGTATGACATGCATTTCATGTTGGTGCAAAATGCGGTTTGGAGATGGTTGATGTCACGGGTTTAGGGTTGAGCTCTAGACTGTTGAGTCTCTGTGTCTGTCTGTCTGTGTCTCATGATCTGAATCTTGAAGCATCATCCAATTTTCTAGAAAATAAATAAAGCAGTAATGAGTTCAGTAATTCTTGCAGAGAAAAAAAATTCAGATGTAGTAGTAGTATTAGTTACAGTATTGGATTTGGAGCTTGATCATTTAAGGATCAACGGCCAATTCCCGTGTGTTGCTGCTGTATTTTTTCTGTATACAGAAACACGTACAGAATTTCTTCTATATATGCACCATTTAAAGATTAGAACTGAAACCCAGTATGTTGCAAACAGCAGACAGCTCGTGTAGGCAATGCAGAGGTAGATCCGGAGCTTTGTGTTGTTCTTGTTCTTGTCAAGAAGTGGTTGTTTGTTGCCAATCAGATTATTCAATGTTGACTTGAGCCATGACAGGGTTGTTGCACATTGAGTATTGTTGATGATTAGGCAGCTCAGAGGATTCTCAATCCCAACGGCAACACCTCTAGCATTTGTGCATGAAGATGTGGCAGGGCCTCCAGAAGTTTGCTGCAAGCTAATATCTTGGAGATGAATTGATGTGCATGCGACGGATTGGCTGCACTGAAAGCTGACAGCAGTTGATGAGAAGGAAGTCCCGGTGATGTTGGTATATTTCACTAGCTCAATCTGAACTGCATCTGTCTACAACTCCCCAAAAAACCCAGAAAAAACCATGAGGCAAAAAAACATCCACAAATCATTGAGTAAGTCTCCAACACAATGATGGTGATCTTGGTGTCATGTTATAGGAAGATCCCTGTTTGCGAGATTTGACAATGGGTCATTTAAGAACTTATGGCTTACTGAGTTGGAACAAGGGCCACTTTGAGAAGATGGGCAGTAGTATTGATCAATGATAATGGGATTTGTGACGTTGATCATGCTGATGTTCTGATACACAAAGTTGTACGCTAGGCCTTTGCCTCCCTGTGTGTGTACCCACCACCATCATCATCACCCACATGCCCTTGAATTCTTAGATTGATCCTGTGAACCTCAAAAGCTAATTTACAGGTCATGCATAAGACAAAGGACAAAGGACAAAAGGGGTCGTTGATTGTTCATGTCCCTCATGTTTTACAAAAGTGGTGTTGGAAACTGACTGGCTTACTGACGCCTTACAAATAGTTCCAAGCTTTTGTGGATAAGAGAGAAAGCTAGATAGATTGATCAAATGGAAAGTATGTCATTTTACCTGCCATGTTTTGATTCGCAACCCGTTCGTAGTACCTTCCATTACACAATTCTTGACTTGTACTTGGGATACATTTGCAGTTGCTCCATTTTCTCCGAGGCTTCCAATACTGCCAGTCAAGTCAGTCAGTAGCATAAAATGCAGTAAAGATCAAACTGAATACGTTTTTTTGCATTTGAAGAAACACAACTTACAATCACACCAATTTTGATGTCATGAGCTGAATTTGTCTTTGTGGATTAAGATTTTTTAAACCATTATCCACTATTTACAACTGCAATTTTTCTTTTGCTTTTGTTTCAGATGTTAATGCCATTTTTGTTTGTTTGTTTGTTTATTATGTCAGGGACAATGGGCAGCAGCAGGATCTGTGAATGGATTTTTTGTTACCTGATCCCATGACATCCTGGACCACAATAGACATTCTCCACTTCAATGTTGTCGGATCCAGACACTATCGATATACAATCATCTCCTGCAAACAAAACTCTCAATTTTGGAAACATGGGTTTGTTGGGTTGATGGAAATGGGTAAGTGAAGTTCACATGCAAGTGTTGAGTCAAAAGGTTGGGTTTTTGGAAATGGAAATTTTACTTAAGTCTTGTACAAATGAGATGAGAACCCAAAGCAAGCAAGCATATGACTTCCAAATATAATGAATTCCAAATAATTAAATAATCTATCTACCTGTAGCAATGTTGCAATTTTGTATTGTAGTGTTTGTGCAGGCTGAGACATGGATCCCATCTGTGTTGGGGCTGGTAGGCGGTGCTACAATGGTGAGACATTTAGCCTGCCCTCGAACCACAGAATTCAAGTTGAGGTGGATCTGTTGGCTGTTCAAGAAAGTCACATTTTCCACCGTGACATCGGTGCCATGGTGAATCTCAACTGCCTGCAAATCATTTCCAAACAAATCATGGTATGTGAAGACTTACACACTACCACAAAATATTTCAATAGATTGATCTCTACAGCAATTTTACTACTACATAAACATGAGTTTTAGTGTAAAAAAGATATCAACTGTTTTGAAACTCCAACTACATCATCAGTTTCCAACAAGCATATGAGTGTTCAACACATTTGAGTATTGAAATAATTTGGTGGTGCATGGATGGGTAGTGAGGCAACATACTGTGGGTGCTTGCTTGCAGGTTTTGGCTTTCTTACACTTCCACCAATTTTTTCCTTGCCCATTGAAGGTGCCAGTGCCACTGATGGAGAAATTAGTGACGTGCTCAAACACCAACCATGTGGGACTACTAACTCCGCCCCATGCACTCACCTCATCTGGTGCCACAATAGTCCCATCAACCTTCACCGCACCACATTGATCATGATGAGCTCACACACTAATCACTTATCTCAAATCAATATTAATAGTATGAACTTTGTCATTTAATGAACTCCCTTGGTACTGGTTTCTTTTTCCCCTTTGAATTCAACCAATTATAAAAATGGTTGCCAACTTTTAATTACTTCCAAGTGATTCTAGTGCAATATGGGTATTCTTCAACCATAGGCAAGAAAAACTTGCTGTCCATTTATTCAGAGATATTTTGCCAATTTTGATTTTATTTGGTTTGAACTTTGAACCACCCTTACCAAAACTTTGTGGTGTTAACTTTGACAACTTGCAAGCTAATGGAGATGGGATTCTTAAGATCTATGTAGGAACAAATGACAAGGTGAAAGAATCAACATACAAGAAATTGTAATCCAGGTTGACATTTGCTCCCTTCGAATGTGGCAGGGTAAACAAGGAAAGTGTAAGCAGCAGGAGCATGGACAACACCATTAGCAGTAGCACAGGCAAGGTTCCAAGCTGTGAAGAATGCCTGCACTCTCAATTTCATGAAATATGTCATGACTCATCACAATGGCATTGTTTCAACAATATTAATGGAAAAAATATTAGTCCAATAATTCAAGCACAAAGGTTTCAATCTATAATATAACAAATTGTAAATTTGGAACATTGGGTATGTAACAATTACTTGTGTGTCATTAGTTCTGCCATCACCAACAGCACCAGATGCAAGCACATCATATATAGTCCTTCCCAAATGCCACCTACGATGATGTTGCTCAGACTGTTCAAACAAGTTCATGTCATCTGCACTCTCAAGAGGTGATGATTCAAGCTCCATCTCCAAAATATTATGCAAGCCATCTGAGCTTATGGTGTGTGTATGACTTTGAGTTTCAGATGAAACAAGATTAACTTCTGGCAATAACCCATTGTGTTCCACAACAATGAAGTTGTTGCTTGTCACTTTACACCTCACTAAGGTTGGAATTGTGATGAAGCATGAGAACAATGTCAAGTAGAAGACATAATGGATCAATCTGAGTTTGTCTATAAGACCAAGTAATTTGATGCCACAATGTCTCCTGATCATCTTAACCTCCAATGCAAAGATTTCTCCTATATTTTGTTCAATTGTGAGCAACAATGTCATTCCCCAAAGGTTCTTCAACAAATTAATTCTCGAAGTGTCCCCAAAGAGTTCAAAGAGGAAAGTAAGACTAACACCAATACTGGCCAGTGGCCTTTTAGCATCTCTATCTATAGTTTGGAGTTCTATGTGTCAAAAGTTTGACTTACATGGATTTGTTTGAAATTCACTCTTCAAGAACACATAAACATGTGGGACACATGTTTGAAACATGATAGTGGCGTAATGTGAATGAAATTGATTGCTTCATGAACTATGTGTGCTTCAAGCCTTTTGAAATTTCCACCGCATGGTTGAGCTATTATATTAACTAGAGAGTAGGCGAAATGGGCCAAAGGCATGTTACTTTTGCTTCAAATGCAACTATATGTTTATGTACACTTAAAACATAATCCATCTTGCATTCATATTAGAGAGCTCATAATTGAACTTGATAAGTATGCAAAGTTTGCCAACCAAAGATGACTTAAGTTTTTTCTAAATAGTGTAGGGTAGAAATATTACCTCCTTCCCAAAAGTGGGCAATTTCTAACCATCGTAATTTATAAACATCATTGTTGCCAAAATCTTCCACATGGTTTTAGAAACACTTCAATTCTCACAACTTTGGTCTTTTAATTATTTAGCCATTGATTAAGCCCCTATCAAAACAACTCATCATGCAATTTGGAAAAAAAAAATCCTTTTACAAAAAACTTATTAGGAATGGTTAACTACTACAAATTACACATTCTAAAATGTTACCAAAGTTATGTTCTAAATTAGTTTAAATTTTTTAAAAACAAATACCTATACGTATTTAAGGTAATTCATTTGAAGTTTGCCTTTTGCTAAATTAGTCAAACTCTGTAACTAACACACATGTATTGCCAATTCAAGGCTTGTTTAATGGTCTAGGCATAACCCATGATTATTATTCCTAATTTCATGGCTAATTAACACCTTTATGTAATGCTTCAAGGTTGCATCTATAATATAACATACAAAAGGTGAAACAATTTTAATCACATGTGGAGTGCATAATAAAAGCAAATTAACATTATGGGCTAGTGGTAAAATTTGGCAAGGTACCTTGAATTGCATGAACTGTGTGACAAGGTGTTAATAGAAATTCATGATTAAAATTTCTTTTACCTTAGTTTAAGTCATGAAGATGACAATAAAATGATTTATTGTACTAAATCAAGGCATTTCTTTAAGAAAAAAATCTATACATTTATTTATTTATTTATTGGATTTTCATTGCCCTTTCAAAAATCATTTTTAATAACATTGTTACCACATCATCTTTCATGCCAAATATTCATTAAGATGAGCAATTTGCCAAACAAAGTGAATATGTATTCATTTATTATGGACAGTTATTAAGTTTTTTGGTAAGTTTTTGAAAGTCCAATATGTTATGACAATCCAACATGTTTTTATGAAATTCAGAGAATGTTATTATACCATATAGAATGTTGTGAAGGTTTTTCATAATAACTTTTATTTTGTTCCATGATCAATTATAAATTTCTAAATCTTGTATAAATTATCCTATGACATTATTTATGGAAGCTTTGATGTGCTTTAATTAATACCCATTTCAAACTCAACAAATTTAGTTTAAATGTGATAACATATCAATTTTCACAAACCCAAAACAATCCACAAATGTGCATAATGACACATGTCTAATGTAATCAATTTTGAATTTTGTATATTACTTACCTATGTGATTCTAACTATTCAACCTACGATATGAATCATTAATAGGTCTTGTAAATGATGGTTAGAGAACCATTAATAAAGATTGGTGGGACAACAAAATATGATAATATGGTGAGCTACCATTTTTAATTGTGATTATATAACTAGCATGAATAGTTGCAAGAAAGTTCACTAGTCCTACCCCTTATGTTGTTGGGTTGATGTTAGGCTTGAAGTAATGTAATTTCATGTCCATTTTGGATGGTTGATATTAAAAATGAAAAATTACTTAGTAAACATGAATCTTTGTAAACTTGTCCCAAAAATAAAATAACACATGTTTAAATATATTGTAAAGGCTAAGTTGATGTCAAAATGATATTTTGTAATGAATGACATAATGTGATGTTGTTTATAATGTGAATTAAAAAAAGTTGAATGCAAGGCCTAACATTGAAAGTCCCATGAATGCACAAGGTGATAATGTGAGTTGGTTGAATTTGTATTGGAAAGGAATAAAATAGATGAAGGATCTAAATGAATTTCTAGAATTGAAAATGAACTTTTTGAACATAATTCTTTTCCAAATCAAAATCAAAACCAAAACTTATTATTCTTTTCCTTTTTGCAACTTAGGAAACTTGTTTTTCAAAATGAATTTGTATCTATGGCAAAGATTTTCTTAAATCTTAAATTTCCATTCTAATAATAACACAATTCCATACTACCATTCACAATTTAATGATACCTTCTTAAGAATAAACATCAATAAGTTTGAATGGAATGAATGTTAAACTTAACTTGCAAGACAAAAAAGAAGATACAATAATTAACATGTAGACAATAATGGGGGAGGAGCCTTGACTTGTAATTGAACACATTAAATGTTCAAGTGGGTGTATGCACTAAACCTTTTACTCTTTTTTGGCAACCTTGCCTTTACTCATCAAGCCCATGCTTTTAACCTTGTTTTGTAAAATACATATAATTGTTAAATTATGTTTTGTAGTACATTGGAAGTTCACTTGACCCATATGACACTTATTGTTCTAAAGGTTTATATTTTAAAACTAAAATACAAAACTTCAAGCAACGTTGTAACATTGAGCTTTGATGTAAGTTGTTTACTAAGGCATCAAAAGTTATCTCTCCCACATATTGAACAGAACATGTCACACACCAAATAAACATTGTACTTATCACACATCATATTATTGACAATGGGCATTTTACTCTCAAATATTTTACAATAATGTCAAATGTCATAAATTATATGACAAATTTTTTATATATTATGACATGGCAATTTCATTATTAAACTTTCTTTGATGAAATTGAAATATATTGGACTTTTTTCCATTTTCATTATGGCATTCAACAAATGTGATATAAATGCAAGTTTCAAATGTTAGCACTATTGATATTTATTTCATTTTTTTGATTTTGTGTCAATGGCTAACATCCCAAGAAGGATTTAACATTAAATGGAATTATATATATATATAATAACAATGGTTTAAAATCAAGCCAATAATATTAATTATTTTATTTATTTATCTTGAATTTGAATTTTTTAAGGAAAAATTGTAGTATTGTGACAAAATATTCCATTTTTATTTTTATTTTTTCCATTTTGGTGAAATTTCACACAAAGAAAAATGTTGGTTAGGACATGTGAGTGTACTTAAATGTTTAATACTATATTTTACAAGTATTTTACCTTTTGAACAATGAGGGGGTGGTCACATGCCAAAAAACAACGAAGACACCATAATTCCCAAAGGACTTGAACAAACCATGATAATGGTAGGCCTAATTTAAAACCCAACCATGAAACATGAAAATAAAAAAACTTGGACACAAAATATGCACAACATTAATTTAACAAAGTGCATGGAAACATGAAAAAAACAAGTTTACAATGCAAGATTTATCCTGCCCAAAATTAGTGTTGAATTGATTAAAAATAACATGAGGAAAATTTCTTCTATTTTTAGGGTTTTAGTTAAAGGAAAAATATCTCAAAATATTTCATGTTAACTGAAGACATCTTAAAATATCTCAAAATATCTCACACTAATTCAAGACATTTCAAAAGTATTTCACATTAATTCAAGATGTTTTTTTAATTAAAAAAATCTCAAAATAACTCACACTAATTCAATACATTTAAAAAATATTTCACAATTAAAGATTTTTCAAAATATCTCAAAAGAATTCAGAATATTTCACATTAATTGAAAATGTTTCAAAAGCTTTCAAAATATCTCACACTAATTCAAAATGTTTCAAAATATTTCAAGACATTTCACATTAATTCAAGATGTTTCAAAATAAGAATTTTTTTGGGCAAGCTTTTAATTACATAATGAATGTACAATGGATGAAAAGGTGGACATTTGTGGATGAATTCCATCCATGATTGTATTAACAATGATGTTAGAAATGATGTTGGTAGTGATGTCGACCATGGTGTTGGCCATGATGTTGGGTATGTTGTCCATAACATCACCTACCCTTCTAATGACAAGTTCCATAAAAAGTGGCCTTCGATTTGATTTAGAATTGCTAACGAAATTCTTTCATTTGTTTCATTGCATTGAATAAGTGTCGAGTTGATTCCCATGTGCATTCAATAACATTGTAACTTTGCCAATGAAGGTATTACAATTGATCATTTTGATTTTCAAATCAAGAGTTTATTCCATTTTGTATTTTTGCTCATCATTGATTTCAATTAATGAAGATGGTTCAAGAACTATTCATAGAATGGTGGATGCATTGGAGGGCTTCATTCAGAAAACATGAAATACATGATGGATTTTCAAGGAATTTGGAAACTCGGTTATTCCTTATGATGTTCATTGACACTGTCCTTGTATTGTCTTTTCATCTTCAAGGTTAACTTTTAGATACAAGTTGAGTTTGAATGTTCATTAACCACATGATCTAATCTTCAATTTTAAGATTCACAATTTTGTTCAAACCTTAGATATCAAACATAAGTTGCAAACCATGATTTGCAAGAAAACACATTTGTTATGTTGACGAATGTAATATGTTGTTGTAAGCAAACTTTGCCATGGACAAAAGGTCTAATTGATTGTCATGATTATAATTAATTGTGGAACGTAAATATTATTCCAAAACTTGATTAACCTATTTTGTTTACCCAACATTATTGCAATTCATGGTTTTTTAAGATGTCCAATGTTGATTGTTATGTCCACTTTGATTAATGAAAACATCCATTTTGATTAAAGTCTTATGACGTAAATGACACACATGTATTTTTAACTAATTGAATTTGACTATAATGACATATTTGATTATTTATCAAATTGAACATCTAATCAAATTGAACAAAAAGTTGATTATGTTAATCAAAATGGCAAATGGGATTTAGTCAAATGGGAAATATAATAAAGTTGAATATAAAAAAATGACATGCTTGGTCAAAATGACCAATGGTTTTCTAATCAAATTAAACATCTTATGCTAATTAATATGCCAAACTAACTAATTACTACATAGGTTAGGTAGGTAAATTTAAGTAAATAGGTAGTCAAAGGTTATTTAACTACCTAGGTTTACCTATTACTTACCTACTACATGGGCTAGGTAAGTAGTTTATTTATACCAACCTACATACTTAATTACTACATGGGTTAAGTAGGTAGACTTAAACAAGTAGGGTGCCTAGGTTTAGTTACTTACCTACCTATGTACTTGGGTGTACACTAGTAAAAAAAAAGTAAAAAATATGTGGGTAAAAATATAGTGGGCAATATAGTGGTTGTTGGGTAAAAATAATAAGTTAATTAGTCTTTACATATGATAGATTTTATTCAAATAATCTAGTTAATTATAATATAGGGTATGTGATAATCTGAAATAATGGATTATAATTAATATAAGGTGGTTTTAATATTTACATATTAGAAAATTAGATAATAATGGGGTGATACAAAATAGGTTGCACAATTTCTAATATCTCCCTAAAAATGGACATTGATGTACATAGATCCCAAACTTTACACTAAGTGTGCCCCCCAAGCCTATGT
The DNA here is from genome assembly GCA_963921925.1 of Sphagnum tenellum. Taxonomy (NCBI): domain Eukaryota; kingdom Viridiplantae; phylum Streptophyta; class Sphagnopsida; order Sphagnales; family Sphagnaceae; genus Sphagnum; species Sphagnum tenellum. The sequence goes on along the minus strand of OY998152.1, from coordinate 6,314,905 downwards.
ATTTTACTTAGTTATTAATTATGTTAAGTAGATTATTTAGGTTTATTTACCTTATACCTAGGTCTACCTACCTATTTTCTTACTTCATATCTCTTATGTACCTACACAAATGAAACCATCAAATTGAATTTGCACCAATAATTATTTACATTTACTTTTCCACAAATGATTATTTTAAAAGTTTTTGCAAACATTTATAATAACATGGATTGATATTTTTACATGAAATTGATTCACATGAAAATTAATATGAAAATTTGAATAAACTAATTGTGATGACTATATCTAAATATAAAATTATACCATAAAACATTTGTACATATATTATTGACATGGTACATTTATCTAAATCTTAATATAAATTTAAAGTTATGTTGTTTATGGTTTTTTATAGTGATGTTTTCCTTGTTTTTTTGTAAGCATTCCATATCATACATAACACATCATTGCAAAGCCCATGTTTATTAGGAGAGATCATAATTAAAGAATAAATATGTCAAAGGAAGGAATTGAAGGTTAGATATGAACTTAAGGCCTAATTAAATTGTTACAAAACCTTGGATTATCTGTTATACCATGGAAAATAAGTCATTAAAAACCATAAAACAATATCAATATACTTTTTCAAACTAGTGGTATATAAATTATTTATTTATTTGAAATCCCCAAATTTTAAGAAATTATTATCTCCATGCCAAATCTTTGGGGATTGGGTCAATTATGTGGCATTGTTTAGCTTTCTTTTCCTTCATTGTGATAATGGTTTTGGGATTATAGATGTGATGTCCTACATGAAATATATATGGACAAAGTTGAAAAAGAAGATATTTGAAAGGGAGTTACAAAAGGGGGTTATAAAAGCAAAGCTTGAAAAAAAAGTTCTAAAAGCTAAAAACAAATTTTAAAAAATAAAAAAATTAAAAATAAAAACAATAATTGAAATTGTGGGTTTTCAAGTGAAGACAACTAAATCCATTATTGAGGCCAAAGTGAAAAGAGTAGATAAATTTTAATTTTAATTGACAACATTGAGAGAAGAACTAAAAATGATTAACAATGCCATATACACAAAACAACACCAAGGGAGGACAAAATACACAAATTGGTATCTTTCTATAAGGCCATGCACACTCAACAACATCAAAGGAAAAGCAAAGTATAAAAGATTGTATCTCTCTATTCTATAATATGGTGGAGTGTTATTTTCTCCCCATTTTTGCAAAAAAAAGTAATAAAAAATGTTGTAAAATGTCTCATTCTATTAGAGTTCAAATAACTTGCCAAAGAAAAAAGCCTATATTTATTACCAAATTCTCATAAATTATTATTTTAATGTTGAAGTAAAATTTGAGAAACAAAATAATTATTCAACATTTGAGTTGTCAAAATCTTAAAAGGCACTACACAACATTCAATCATGAAGTGGGTCATCATGAACATGAACAAAACAAGAAGCAAAAAAAAATGGAATCATGAAGTGGGTCATCACGAACATGAACAAAACGAGAAGCAAAACAAAAGGATGTGTATTATAGAGGAAAAGGATTCAACCAAAGGCACTACTACAACATTCAATCATGAAGTGGGTCATCACGAACATGAACAAAACGAGAAGCAAAACAAAAGGATGTGTATTATAGAGTAAAAGGATTCAACCATAGCGTTTGAAGCTTTGTATCACAAAAGCTATGTGAACTTGACATATATATGTACATCAAACAAGAAGCAACAAAACAAAATGTGTATTGTGAAGCAAGGGATTTTACAATAGGCAAAAGTTATGTGAGTTTGAATCAATGGATGCTAATAAGAATGTAAAAATTAGGTTTAGAAAAACTAGACATATGAAAAAAACTTGAATCCTAAACCCTTGAATCCTAAACCCTAAACCCTAAACCCTTGAATCCTAAACCCTAAACCCTAAACCCTTGTATCCTAAACCCTAAACCCTTGAATCCTAAACCCTAAATCCTAAATCCTTGAATCCTAAACCCTAAACCCTTGAATCCTAAACCCTAAACCCTAAATCCTTGAATCCTAAACCCTAAACCCTAAACCCTTGAATCCTAAACCTAATCCTAACCTTCAATGCTATCCTAACATAGAGAAATCTTGTAAAGGAAATTCCTTTGTATTTCGAATGTGCTTATTTTCATGAACTAGCAAACATGTCATCAAGATTTGACACTTTGATTTCTCAAACCTTCGCAATTCGATGTTTTGTTAACCTTCTCCTCCAACTATGAAGGGTCCTACGATTTAAGCCCTTTGATGACGAGATTTTGATGCCTTCCTTTCCACTTTAGACTATGAAGGCCCTTAGTTTGCTTTCAATATAGGGCCTATGTTTTCCTATTGCACCTACCTACCTACTTGCCTACCTACCTACCTACCTCCCTCCCTCCCTCCCTCCCTCCCTACCTAATTCTCATTTTACTCTTACATATGCCTCACCGTAGTTAGTGGAATGGTCAGGTCTAGTGACCCGAGCGAGAGTTAGGGTTTGGCTTCTTGCCGCTTCATCGTCTTGTTGCTTCTCCTTCCTCCGCTTTCGTGCGATTTGCGTTTCTCCAGAAGGCGAAATTCGGAGCTCCCGGGGTTTGCGAGTGTGCGTGCTTGGCGCAAGGAAGTTGTGTCGTAAGGTGAGATTTTTCGATGCTGTTCATGTGCTTGTGAAGAAATCCTGGTTGGTAAAATACACGTGACTGTGTTTTCTTCTTTCTTGTCAAGGGAACCCTTGAAGTTGCTGCTGTTAGGGTTGGATGTGGCCGTCGCTGCCTTGGCGTTGGCGCAAGGATTTTTGTCTCCACTTGCAGTGGGAATCATGTAGGCAAGCATGTTAGGATGGCCACTTCATGTAGTGTCGTATAGAGAGAGAAAAAAAAAGTGGCGTCCTAATAAAGTCTGATGTCTCAGGAACTTGTTTTGGTATTAACAGCCACAGAAATTTTCTTCTGCTATTTTGGTCTTTCCCTAATTACAATGAAGGTCTTCTCATGTAGATGCCACTCTTCTTCTCATGTACATTTTATGCAAAACGTTGCATGAGATGCCCGGCTGCTTTTCTCATGTAGATGCCACTCTCCTGCTCCTCATGTAGATGTCATGTAAAAGGGTTCATGAGAGCCCCAGCTGCTCTTCTCATGCAAATGTCACTCCTCTTCTCATGTAGATGTCATGTAAAAGGGTTCATGAGAGGCCCGGCTATTCTTCTCATGTAGATGTCGTGTTAAAAAGGTTTCATGAGAGGCCTGGCTGTTCATTGCCACAAGTGTTACAATGTGTTTTGATTTGCGGGTTTCTTCTTGCAGGGTGACCTATTCTTTGGCCAGTTTTGGACCTTATAGAGGAAGGTCATCACTATGACGACAGCAGAAGTTGATGCAGTGGATTTTGAGCCAGAGGAGGATGACCTGTTGGATGACGATGTGCCAATGGACGATGTGGAAGTAGCACCAGCACAACAAGCACCCAAACTCAAGTCCACAATAACAGCAACAGTTACATCAGCAGGAGCCACATCTGTTGGTGGAGGAGGAGCAGGAGCTGCAGGAAGGAAGACAAAAGGCCGAGGGTTTCGTGAAGAAGTAGACATGGATCGATCCAATCGCTTTGCTGCTAAGGAGTTTGAGTCTTTGGATTCTGGGGGTGGCCCTGGTCCTCAGAGATGTATCCATTTTGAAATCATCCTCCCCGCATCTTTAACCTGTGTTCTGTTCTACTCAATGTAACAGTCTGTCAACAGCACTATTGTCTGTAACTCTCATTTTTTTTGCATGTGTTTTGTATGCTTGTGTAGCTCTTGTGTTCAGGTTGAGTTCTTGTGAGTATACTTGAGTACAGGTCCAGCACCTAATCTGTAAGCAACCAATATGCGAGTCTTTGATGACATTCCATAAGTAACCCTAAGAGAGTATATGTAGTTTTTTCTGATCACTCCATACATAGATACATGCACTTCCAGGACTCTGGATTAGGATCCAGCATAGGTGGTTTGTAGTTCTGGCAGTTTGGATGGTTGTGGAAGGTTGGGTCTGTGTGTACACAGCCATCCAGCAATATTGATAGATTTGAGTATGTTAGATACCTGCTCATACAAGGAACCTGACACTGTTGTAGAGCTCAACATGATTTGCAGATTTTAGTTATGTTTTTCATTGCATGAGCTCCTTGACCTTCCTACCTACAGCTGTGGAGGGCTGGATAATTCTGGTGACGGGTGTCCATGAGGAGGCTCAAGAAGATGATCTTCATGAGACATTTTCAGAATACGGAGAGATAAAAAATCTCCATCTCAATCTTGATCGTCGAACTGGGTTTGTCAAGGTATTGCACCTTTTCATGTTGATATGTTCTGTGCCGACTATATGGGTGAACTGGAGGTATTGGCTTGAACTTAGACATTCCTTCAGGTGCTATTCATATAGGCTTTACTGTGGGTGTAGTTGCTCTTTTTTCTGCCAGATGTATCTGGTGCTTATGTGATTAGTGTCAGTGCAGGGTTATGCTTTGATTGAATACGAGACAAAGAAGGAGGCACAGGAAGCCATTGACAATCTGAACGGGAAGCAGCTCCTCACACAAACCATCTTTGTGAATTGGGCATTCAGTACTGGCCCACTTCATCGTCGGAATGTCCGTAGAAGGTGAGTCAGTCATCAGGCATGTTAATTTTGTCACAGTAGCACAAGTAAGCAATTTGGCGAATTCTAGGGAGGATGATAATCTACTCTGGCATCTGTTGAAATAATGTCAAAGGTGTCCCAATTTGAGCATTTTCTCAACTGTGATCTTGTTCATGTCACTGTTTTTAAGCCTACATATGCAGACCATTTGTGACTGGAACTTGGTGGAAGAGGGGGTGTGAAGAATCAATTGCTCAGTAAAATGGGTAGATAGGTTCTGGTTGTGGTTTTTGGAGTTTGTTGATGTGTATTGACATCCCATCTTCTGGTATCTCTCCACACAGATCACCACGTGGACACAGATCACGCAGTCCTGTTAGACGGCGGTACTGAGGAGGTCAGCAAACTGTTGGACAGGCATGGAGACCACCTTTTGAAGAGAATTATGGGATAAAGAAAGTGGGATCACTGTGTCAGTACATCCCAATCAACGGGCAATGCTCCTGTAATGCTGGAACTCTACTATCTGATAGTTATTTGTGGCACAAGTTCTGCTTTCATTTGCTAGTGTGGAAATACTAGCTTTCATGGTTCTTATCAGCTGGAACATGCCAGTTTCAGTGTGGATTTTGCCAGTAGGCCCTCCTGTTAGGGAGGTTAGAGGACTTGGCATCTCAACTTTTACTGGGGTGACCTTCAATTTGTTCCCACACGGTATGTTGGTGTACTCTGTCTCAACTCCTATGGGCTGGAAAATGAGCCATTTTTGTTGTGCACACAGACTGTGCTGAATGTGTAATGCTGGTTTTTAAAAACTGTGGTCAGTTTTCCAGGACTGGCAGTCATTTTTCTTTTGATTTCAGTAAAGAAAGGAGATTCAAGTATATGTGTACAAGGAGAATGACAACCCTTTGTGACACCATATGTGCAACCTACCTGTGCTAGAGGAAAAAAATAGAAAAAGTTGTACTGGAGCAGGGGTTGTTTTGTCTATTACCATGGTATCTATCATGATTTTAACACCTGATGATTGGTGGCATTTGATCTAATATGTGCTGTATTACTACTTGCAACAAGCAAGAGCATTTTGTTTCAAGTCCCAGTTGTCAATATCAAGTGTCCATGCCCAAGTATTGCAGATCTCTTTTATGATGGAGGCAAGTTTGAAGCATGTACAGGAGCTCAAGTGAGTATTCAATATCTCTGTTGTGCAAGCATCCTGGTTGGAACTTTGGATGATTATTTTTTGTTAACTAAAGTAAGCTTGAACAAGAATGAGCTTTCTGCAGTAAGCAATTGCTGAACCCATATGTTTAACATGCCAAAATAGCAGTATATATATCATACATAACAATTTTATCTCAGTTCTCTTTTTCCACTTCTTAAGATATTATTTTTCTCATAAAATGCTATTGTATTGAAACTTGGTTCCTTGAGTGCTGTTCCTTACAGTGAGGAGCTACAGACATGATTCATCTCTGCCTGAAGAAATCATAGTGATGAATTGGAAGCCTTCAAAACAACACAAATATGTACATTGCAATCAGTTTGTTTCTCTCTGCATGGGCAATTGAGTGAAGTTGTGGAGTTCTCATATACCTCAGTAAATGGAAAGGCACTTTGCACAATTTATTGTGCAGAAGCATTTGCTCCACTGCTGCTACTGTTAAGCAACAAAATGAGTACAATGTGTCAGCAGTGATTATGATCCTTTCAGAGATTATTGAATCTTTGGAGGTGATCAGTTTACTGCAATTGTCAAGGCTGAAATCAGTGGATAGAGGTTGAAGCATGGGTGGACCTGAAAGTCTTGACAACAGGATTGCTTACAAGTAATTTGAGGCATGGACATTGTCTGCCAGAGCCGCCAATTGGGCCAACACTCCCATTGGAGGAAGAATGAATTTTGCTGGGGCATGTCAGGAGTTTTGCGGGACAATCTTTTGTGGGTGAAGTTGTGAGCATACTGGTGGCATGGAGTTTTGCAGCAAAATCTTTTGTGGGCAAAGTTGTGAGCATACTGGAGGAGATATGAAAACCCAGGCTTTTTTCTCACATAAAACAGCTGTCATAGATGTTCATGGAGATTAGAGCTTCTCTGCATGCTGATTCCCTCTCTGACCAGATCCGTGACTCCTCTGTCTCCCCACTTTCCAGCTTAGTGTTGAATGTGTTTAACTTCAAGGGTCCTCTAGAGCACACCTGTATGACATTACACACCTGACTTTATGTCTTGCAGATTTGTAACTGCAAGAAGTGACTGGCACAAGAGTGAAGAACAAACTCTGCTGCCATCTGTTTTTTTTTCCTACTGCCCATAATGTTCCATTTTGAAAGCATGGAGGAAGGCCCATGGATTGAAGACCAGAAAGACTGACAGATTGAAAAGCAACAAAAGATTCCAGGAAATGAAGAACTTCTCAACATCCAGGCAAGTGAAGTTATGGGGAGAGAGAGAGAGAGAGAGAGTTTGACCTGAGGGCAGTGGTCAGATGCTACCCAAAGGTCAGAAATCAAAGGCTCCCTGGGTCGTGTGGACAGATATTGCTGATCAACTTGCTTTCCCACTCTCCTGTCCCCTCATATACCATGACTCAGTGTTCCAGGTTAAAAGCACAGAAGGAGAGAGAAGTAGCCAGAATGGAACAGAGATCCCATCCTTGGTTGAAGTGTGCATTAACTCTAGAGCTTTTCTTCTTCTTCTTCTTCTTGATGTGTTTCAGTTTCTGGATTCCTACACAAAGAAATCACCAATGTGAGGCTATTATCTATCAGAAGTCAAACCTGGGAGCCAAGAGTGGAGCACGAATAGTCGAAGAATCAGTAACAGCAGCAGGGTCATCTGTAATCTTGCAAAGATTGACATACTCTTCTCGAATCTTCCTTTTCTCACATCTCTCTTTCCTGAAAAGAGGGTCCTTCACAGAAGTTTGAAGTTGCTCCTCTTTCTCATCATTGTCATCACCATGCTTGTGCACACCCTCAAGACACATTCTGCTTCTGGTGCCTTCATCTGCCTTCTCAAGTAATACTCCTCTCTCCCTTGCCATCTGCAATTCAACAAAATCATCAACAAGCAAAAAATGGCACAAGCAATTCCATGTTTCAAATCTCCTCAAATTTAGTATCTGTGTTTTGCTGCTGGAGACGGTGAAATTTGCAGACAATTGAATTCTGTTTGGGACTTGGAGAGAGAGAGAGAGAGAGAGAGAGAGAGAGAGTGATAACAGGTTTGGGGAGAGAGAAGATGGGTGGGGAGTTGAGTTGCCTGTAAATCATTGTCGGGTTTTTGTCTATGCTCTGGCTGCAGCTTGGCTGACAAGAATGCCGAAGGATTTGACGTCTCAGGAGTCTCGATGACTCTTCCCATGTGTACATTTCCATTCAACTTTCCATTGTTGAACTGCATCCTCAGTGTTTGAGAATGCACACCATGCTGTTTCTGATTTGTAGCATATGTCTCGCCACTCTGGGCTTGCGCTTTCTTTTGTGCCTTGAGTAGACTCCATGCTTTCTTTGGGTCAAAAGTCTCTGCTCGAATCGCCTGCCGAAACAAAACCCAATTCTCAAACCTGAGAGCCCCCTTCTGTGATGAGAAGAAGAAAGCAAGCTCAACAAAGAAGATGCTGGAGAAAAGAATAATGAAGATGGATTTCTTGGATCTTCTTGGGCATGTTTGGAAACGAAGGGTGGTTTTTTTGTAGCACTACTTGCCTCCAATTTTGCAATGATCTTTGCAGTAGAGAGCATGCTGGGTGTCTTGGAAGAAGAGTAGTAGGCCGTGCCTTGCTGCTCCTCCTCGCATCTCTGAGGAGGAGGAGGAGTAGCAACAACAACAGCCTTCTTATGTCCTGTGCCCTCATCCCATCGCTGATGATGATGAGCAGCAGCCACAACGCTTTGTGGGCCTGGAGGATCCAAGCAACTTCGCAGATGACAACAGTCTCTGCGATGACTGCCGCTGCAGTCCTCTTCTTTGCAGCAACTGCTGCGGCGAGTCCACAACCCATTGGTCTCATCTGTGGACAAGAACAGCAATGGCAACACAGAAGAGAGCTTCTTCTTGCTCTTGTTGGTGGCCCCTCGCTGTCGTTGTTGTTGCAGCTGCTGCTGCTGCTCGTTGTCGTCGTCGTCCTCTCCTTTTCCCCTGTTCATCCCTGTACAGAACCGCGGTTTCCTCTTGGGTGCTGGTGGTGATGGAGCTCGCTTCTTCTTTTTCTTCTTCTTCTGCTGCAGCTTCAAGGGTTGCCGGAAGAAGCTCGAGATTGTGTGCTCCTCCGCGTCGTCCAAGAAGCTCGCGTTCCGCATACTCGCAAAGACGCTGCTCCCACGCCGCCGCAGCAGCTGCTGCTCCCTTGTCTCGCGCTTGCGGAGCGGGTACCGCTGCGCTTTGACGATCCACACTGGTCCATTCTCCTGCAACCCAATGCCACCATCATCCTCCTCCCTTCCTCCTCGCAACCGTGATCGCTCCGCCCCTAAGGAAACCGCCGCTGTCACATGCTGCTGCTTCTCCATGCCGTCGTAGTCGTCTTGCTGATGGAGCAGAGTTTCTGTGTCGCAATTGGGGAATCGGTCTTGCCACGGACGATGGTGATCTTGCAACGGATCTTGGTACGTTTCTTGGTTGAACTCATCTTCTCCTGTTGCTCTGCAATTTTGTCTCCAACAGGAAGTCTCGGAAGAAGAAGAAGAAGAAGATGGTTGCTTTTGGTGGTGGTGGTGATGGTGCTGGTGCTTGATTTTCTCTGTACCCATCATCTCAAGAAGACGTTCACTCCCTTGCTGCTGGGTCTTGATGACCTCTTGTTGATCATCACAGTCTACTGTGCTGCTACAAGAAGAGCTCCAAGTCTCAACAGATGTTGTACCCATTTTCTGCACACCTTCTTGTGCTTGCTTGTTCATCTTCTTCTTTGCTGCATCATCAACACACTTGACTGGAGTGCAATGATCCACTGTGTCTACTACCACATCTCCACTATCCCAAGGATTTGTGGGAGGGGGGTCTCGACAATCAATCCATGGATTGACACGCTCTTGACCAAAACTTGGGTGAGTGCAAGCTCCTTGTTCCTGTGAAGAAGAAGAAGAATCTTGTGATGTTCTGTGATCTGTGGTGAATTGGAGACGTTGATGGAGATGATGGCTTGGAACAACACTACTAGTCCTCCTTTTGTCAGCAAGAAGAGCATCATCATCATCATCATCATCATCATCTCCTGGTGTGTTTTGAGCACCTTGACTGATGCCTCTCCATGTAAGACGATTGTTGTCTTGGTGAAGAAGCTCTTGTTTGTCTTGTTTTTTGGAGGATCGTTTTTGGATCAATGGAGAAGGCACATGAGGAGGATGAGGAGGAGGAGGAGGGTCACATTCCTTTAGATTTTCGCATTTCTTTAGGGTTGTTGCATTCTCCTTCCTTTCGTCTCCTCCTCCTGCTTCTACTCCTCCTCCTTCTCCTGCTGCTCCTGCTCCTGCTCCTGCTGCCGCCTCCACTGTTGCTGAACTCCTACTTGATGTCTTTATTGAATTATCCCAAGCGGGTTTGGGAGACTTTTTGCCACTCATTTTTTTGCAGTTTTGCTCTTCTCCTGCAAAAGGGTTGTTTTACTCAGATTTTGAGAGCTAAAAAAGCACAAAAAATACAGAAGCTGAAACAGATGTCCAAGTTACCAGATGTTTGCTAATAGGAAAACTATCCTTCTCTAATGCATGACACCTAGTGTGACATTTAGGTACTAGAGAATGTGTGAGCTCACCCCTAGGGCTGTGTTTCCTGGCATGTAAAGGACCATAGATATGTAGGTTGTAAACTAGCATCTGCAGGTGGGAAAATGACCAAATCAGCTGTGGCAGCTGATTCTGGCATTTAAAATTTTCATTAAAACTTTGCCAAATTGGCAGGTATGGTCCTAACAAAGCCTAATCATTTTTGTTGAAACGCAGATCTGGGTGGGTTACTAATTGAGTGGGTTGTTGATGTACAAATTTCATTGTTGACAATATAACATGTTTGATTTGTTTTCTTCACACACCTGAACCACCTTTGAATCTTTCAACCTCTTTTCTATTATGCTTTTTTGGTTTGTTGGAGATGTTTTTGCTTCCTGTGACAATAATGATTCTTGGTGAAGTTTGCTTCTCTTGAGTCTCACAATCGAATCCCGAGATAGTAGTCGCCATTGGTTTTGTCGTAGAATGTAGTTTCTTGCTAGTGTTTTGGATGTCTTCCTTTACTATCATGCTGTCTTCCAAGTTACTGCATTTCTTTTCTTGTATTCTGTTTTTTTCCAAGGTAGTAGCCAAAAATATGTGATACATGTCATGATCAATAAAATGATTGAAATGCATATATATATGTAATCATATGACCAAATGGACAGCTATTTGTTTTTTATGGTTTCTGTTGGTTTTTGTGTGAAATTTTTGGATTGAATTGGTCATGAGACTGCAAGTTTGCAGGGTAATTGGCATTGTATGTGATTATTTTTATTATCTGTTTCATTAATCCAACAGGGCTCCTTAGTAACAGTGCTGTTAGGAGTTCATTACACCTGCAAATGTTGTTGTTTCCGCCCTCTGGATGTTTTGTGTCTTGTGCCCAACTCACTGTTTTGATCCCATTCCTTTTGAAAGGTTCATTGCTGCTTGGAAGTTCGAGCTTTGGCAAGAGGAAAGCCTCAACACCTTGACTGGTGCAAACCAAAAGAAAATGTGAAGAAGCCAAAATGTCCTTTGACATTTTTTCTGCATTCTTGTCATAAGCTTTATTAACAGGATGATCTTGATCTTGTGCAGAAGTTGATGGGTGGTAGAAGATGCAAGAGCCAATTCGAGATTTGAAGCCTAGAGAAGCAACACAACTCCAGTTTGAAGTTTCATACAAATGCACATGCTCAAGGAGTTCATTTGGGTTGTGATTCTGGATAGTAGTGCCCAGTTCATTGGAATTTAAAAGTTGTGAAGCTCCTGCTGCAAGAAGCTGTCCATCTGCTTGGAAACTTAAGCATACAATGGATCCATCTGTTGAGATTCGAGTCCAAGCAGGAATCCAGCCATGAGAGCCATCGAATCGCATCCATACTCTAAGACAACCTTCTGTAGTTCCAACAGCCATTAGTTCTTGGGGAACTGTATTTGCTGCTGAAGCATTATTGGGTGGTGAGTAAGCCAAATCATCATTGGTGTGTAAACCAAACATTTCTGTTTGATCACGACATGATGATTTCTCTTCATCATCATTCAAGGGTTTTCGTACATATGGCAAATCACATGTATGTAAACCAAACATTTCTGTTCGGTCAGGACATGATATTTTCTCTTCGTCACTGGACTGTTTACCTGCACCATCAGAAGAAGAATCCCACCCCACCCACGTCCTATTATTATTCTGTAGAGTTCAAGTGTTGTGGAATCTTTTTGATGTATGAATGTTGAAGAATATACACAAAAGTCTTTCCATATATCATAACATATGGGTTTGTGCATTGAATTTTGCCATCATTGAAACCACTGGGTGTGCATACAAATGCTTGTCAAACTATTTTATGATCTTTCAATTTTTGGATGCTAATAGCCACTTGACCTAATCTTTGAGGCACTTTTGTTCCTTTTCCTTCAAGTTTATTTTGGTGCTGTCCATCAAGATGGTAAGGAAGAGAGAGCTTCAAAATGATGCAAAGATTGGTTACAAATTATACCATTAAAGAGGGTGGGAAACACATGCATTATTCATAATCACATGCATGTTGTTTGTGTATGTAAATGTGGATTTATAGCAAAGCCATCTGTAGCCCATTTTACCAGGTTTGACTTGTGTAGAATTCAATGAGTATATGGCAACTGCAGAGATTGATGCTGAAGTTGAAGATAGTAGCAATTCTGTGTATATCAATTGCAACTTTGAAGAGATCCTTGTCTCATGTTCAAGGTCAACAGATGGCTTCTCCATGTCCCAAACCCGAAGAACTCCATCTCCACATCCCATAACAACTTCCCCTCCTTGGCCAACGAACATCAAAATGTTGGCATAAGGCCAAGATGTTTGGATTTCCTTAGTGCATACACCACAAAATTTCCTTGGTTGTCTATTGGAAATTGATTCAAGACCTTGGTGTTCAATAGCTCCTCCTTGAGAGGAATTTATACTTGTTTGACAAAGCATTGCACCGTCTGCAAGTCGCCAAATGCGAATTGAGCCATCCAATGCCGAAGAAACCATAATTAAACCATCGAATCTAACAGATATGCACAATATGCTTGAAGAATGGCGGCCTATACAAAACACTTTACTACTACTACAATTGGCAAAGTCGTGTGTTGAAACCTCCTCCTCACTTGCATGATTTCCATGGATGACTATAGGAGGGCCTTTTGGCAAATATGCAAATAAAATCCTATTTGAATTGACTTGGAAGAATATGATCTCTCGAGGTCGACCTGGTATGAATTCAAAATTGCCCCATTGGACATCTACAGCTTTCAATGGTAATATGTTGTTGTTGGTAGTTGGACAATATGGCTTTTGGTTTGATGTCCAACTCTTGTTTATATAACTTGGATCACCTCCATAACGAAGATGCAATTGGAAAGTTGCCAAGGAACAAAGGTGATGATCAACACTGTCAATGTTGTGGAAATTGAGAGTGTATGTTTGCAAAATGCCACCCATTCTTATAGTGGCCAAACACAATGTATGATTCATGTCCCATTGTGCTACTCCTGTGAAAGTGCTTCTTCTTGCATCATAATGCAAAGGAGATGCACATGATGAAGTCACAACGTTTTTGGAATCTAAACACATTGATGGATATGGGATACGCAACAACACCAACTCTGGTGTCATGTTGCCATTAATTGATCTCCAATCTTGAAACTTGTGTCCAAATCATAGAGTTCATCTAATTGGCATAAAATACATACATATTATTAATTTGCAACCTTTTGTAGGTCAAGGAAAAAATAGAAAAACCTAATCTATGAACAATTTTGAACCCAATTAATTTCCTCCCCTTGTGGGCATATTCAAAATTGCCACCACAATTATAACTCTTGTAAGCTTCAATAAATTGTCATAGCCTTTTAGACTTGATGTTGTAATGCATCTTGTTTATTCTTGATTGTAGATTAATGAGTGGATCCTATAGTGGTGAATGAGTTTATGAAATAACAAAAATGTGAAGCAATAAAGGAAACAACACTCAATAAAAAAGATATCCTTTTCAAAGTCTTACAAATGTCTGATTGAATTCAACAACATAAAAATGAAATCAACATTTGTGAATTACATATGCCTTGGAAATTTTATGTGATAAAAATTTTCAGGTCAATTGTATTTTAATTACCTACACAAAATGTTCCAAATGGTCGTTTAACAATCATCCATGCTTGTGTAATTTGCCTAATGGAAGTGAACATGCTAGTCTCTACCAAAGATCATTTTGCATGAAAATGGGTTGAACTAGATGATACGACAAATATGTTTTTTGAGACTTTTATGAGATACAACACTAAGTGTGTTTCACTTTAGAAGAAACAACAATTACCTTGAAATAATCTACAATTAGGGATTTGACCAATGTGAACAAAATGCAACTATGATTATGATTGATTGAACTTGAACCTTCATGTTTTCCAAACATTATGATCTTATTGAATACCTAATTTTTTTGGTTACATGAACATGTGTGATGCAAAATCTCAATCCAAGGGGATTAGGTGTGATACAAGTTTAAAAACACTATGGAACAAGGAGAAGGTTTCCACGACATGTCTCTTTAACCCCCTTTCCAAAATGTTTTAGAAATATAAGTAAATGAGTAGGTACTAAACATGAATAATCACATGCATCCAAAATTTTGTATGTCAACATTTCATCCAAATTCCAATAGCATATGAAGAAACATACGATAGATTCATGGCAATTGGAATTGTCTTAAACCTTTCATGTATTTTCTTTTTTGATGGAAGAAAGTTAATTTATCTTGCATTGTGTAAAATCATAGTAATAACAATACTGATATTTTCTTGCATCTCATATTTCTACATTCCCTAATAGCTATTTCAAAATAAACCAAATTAAAATTTTCCAAAGAAGAGGTCATATATGGGAAACCCTTTTGCACCTTAACCCCTTTTCATATGGCAAAAACTACAAACTTATGAAAGGAAACAAAATTTTTTTGAAATTTTTTTCGATTTGTATTACTATGCTTATTGTGATGTTCAAGGACTCCCCTAATAGTGCATAATTTCCTTGAATATTGTCTTTCCATGCATGCATAAACTCATACTATGCATTTGATACCCTTTGTGTGATATTGTGACAAGGATTAATAATATTATCATGTCCAAGAACCTTTTCAATATTCTTGACATGATAATTAACTAATTTTACTTTTGTAACTAATAGACCAACTTCAAATTCTTTTGTAAATCCATTTCTTTTGTTCCAATCACACACATTTTCGCACATTTCAATTCATTTGGTACATATAAAATAGTTTAAGTCTAAGCCTATATTTTCAAAATGAGTTTCATTAATAGTTTGTATTGAATTTAACCTTATAATATTTAATTATTGAAGTTTCTTACAAAAAACGCCATCACATCCTTTTGACTATGTTTCATAAGATTAAATTTATCTTTAACAAATAATATTCTTTCCAAATTATTACTCGATTTGTAGAGGTTAACCATAAGTTCATTATCAACATTTAACCTTATTATCATTAATTCATAAAGTTTCTTGAATGCATTGAATTTTGGGGTTTAATATTTTGTCATTTTGGTTTTTGTTGTGTTCACAATTTGTTTTAAGATATTTTTATTAAAATGTGAACCAAATTAGGGAACAAGCCTTAATAAGTGAGGAGTTCCATCTTTTGTTTCTCCCACACTGCATTATGACTTAAACTTGTGTTAAGGGTATGGCCACATTTGGTGTTAAGGCTTGCAAATAACATAATTTTAACATCAACAAAGTGCCATGAATCACAACATCACAATTTTAAATATTGCAAGTTACCATCAATTTCCTAATCATTATTTCAAGATGTCCACACTAGGGAATTATTTTTGGCGATTTATAACCACATCCTGACATGCCAAGGGAGTTAATGATTTTGTAGTGCGATGTTTTGGGGAAAAAAAAATTCAAAATAGTTCAATTTGGCAACAAAATGTTATTGTTTTCGCCATTTCACTTTTATTAGGTTTGGGGTTGTAACCATCTTGATGGCTAATTATGAATACAAAATTGCCACATCCAACAATGGACATTGTTCCTCTTACCAACAAGCATTTGAATCATGACATGGGTTGCCATCACTAAAGTCACCATCACCGAGACTTCTTTTTGCTTTTGTCACCTCTTCTTCACTTTAACACAAGCATTTGCCAACATAACATTCCATTTTGAAAGGTTGTTCACCTAACTCTTGCCTTTAATCTTTGATTTTTCAATAGTCATTCTAATTTTTTAAATTTATGAATAGTGGGCGACATGGTTTCAATGTTTACAAGTTACAACTTGCCATTGAAGGTTGTTGTTTCAACCTTCAATGCTTGTGTTTGCAATGTGCATGGTGTAAGGAGTCAAAGAATTAAGACCATTGATAGTTTGAGATGTGAGACTTGGCATTTGAAAATAAGACACCATTTGATGTTCATTGTTTGGTTTTGAAGCAAGAAGTTGGATGATAAGATATTGTATCATTTAACGTTCAACACTAATAATGCACCCCAGACTCAATTTTGAACTATGTTATAGTTCTATCATTTTCAAAAGAACAAAATTGTTTCAGTTGTGATGATTGTTTCAAAGGTAATGCATTAATTAGGTTCTACAACAACATTAGGTTCTACAACAACATTTAAAACCATTTTGTTGTATTTGTGATCAAATTCATTTACTTAAAATCTTGAACCCAATTTAGCATTTTCATTTTTAAAAACCTTCCCATGTTAATGTTGCAAATCAAAAACACCATTCAAATTAATAAAGTGGTTGACCTTTATCCATTTGGTGAAATATTTCAAGCTTCATCACGGAATATTATGCGACATCACACAATTTGAATCCATGCGGCATGAAAATATTCCAAGAATATTTAGTGTTTTGCCATGGGATATGTCCAAAGATTTTTTTTTTTGGTTTTCTTGAGCCCATTCATCACTCATCATTCGTTGCTCACATGTAGTGTCATTGTTTGTTTGGATACCTTTCCATCCCCATTTTCAATAATTGGGCCAACCTTCCCAAAAAAAGTTTTGATGAATTTTAATATTGTGTTGGCAAAAAAAAAATTGCACAAAGGTTTTTTTTGGGAGAAAAAACTATAAATGTCACCATATTTAAACAATCATTAGTATTCGTCACCCAAACTAGGCATGCTTTTGAAGAAATTTTATTTAATTGTTTGACCTTTAATTAACCAAATGTGGTTCATTGCTTTTGTGGATGACCACTAGTGCACCTACTTGAAAAAACTTTAAAAAAAACCATAATTCCCAAATGTATCATTGTTTCTTTAATTGATGTTTCACAATGAAAAGGTTTTGCAAATAAATGGAACTCAAATCAATTGTAGAATGGGATGTGTGCATTGGAACAAAGTTATTTTTGGAGTAGGAACATTTCATCCTGGTGATGAATGGAGACACGCAACAACATTTTTTTTTAATAAAAATTGTGTTTTAAATTTTTTTTCAAGGATGAACATCTAATTTGCTACATTGAATAAAATTATCCACAAATATAGTTAAAACTTCAAAGGAAAATCTGGGTTTCACCAAAATTCAAGATGATATGCCAAAAGAAAATAATAAAGGATGAAATTCAAGATGATTTGAGTTCTTTTTGTCTCTTATGTTTTGCTTATCTTACTTGAGAGCCCCCCTAGGTTAAGGGATATTTGAGATGGATTTATGGAATTACACATCTAACCTATCTAAAGTGTTACCTAAATATTTTCTAAGTTAGGGGATACATAAGGATTATTTAAGGCCTACCTAGAAGGTTACTTAGGGAGACATTTAGAGGCCTACCTAAATTATGGGATACCCAAGGACTAATTAGTGAGTTTTGTAAATCCCTTCCAAGTGTCTACTCAACGATTATATAGGGACACACCTAAGAACCTACCTAGGTTTTAGGATACTTGCAAGTTACTTAAGGGGCTATGTAAAACATATCAAGGGCTATCAAAAACTTACACTAAGGGCTATACAAAACCTACCTAAAAGCTACTTAAGGACTATTTAGGGGGCTACATAAGATATCAAAAAACTATTTAAAGACTATCTAGGAAACACCTCAAGGCATACCTATGCTATGGAATACTTAAGGGCAATTTAAGAAGTTACATAGAGCTTACCAATGAGGTGAAAACACACTACGATGCACTCTTTTGAAAATTATAGTTTTTATTTTTTGGGTTTAATCAAATCTTGTTCTATCTAATTCAAATAAAAATGTTAAAAATGATAAAAATAAAATGAGAAACTTATATTGCCATTTTTTTTAATTACAAAAAAATACACAAAAATATCAATATTTGATTCAAGTTAGACCTTGCAATGTAGTGTTCTAGGATCACAATCCAAATAACCATGGTTGTGAACTTTTTGCTTTTATTGAAATTGGAGAAATGCGTATAATTTTGGACCCTTGCACATTGAAAAGTTATAACACTTTAGATGAAAATTGCTAGTAAGAAAATGTCTCATAAATTTTAAAGTTAAAAAAAAAAACAAAACTTAATAATGACTAAAGCTTGAAAAGTCCATTTTGTAAAGTACTTTTTTTTCAAAGAACAAAAGTTGCATGGAAGAAAATAGAAAATCTTTTGAAATAGTCTGCTTTTCTCTATGAAATCTTGAAAAAAAAACAATTATTCAACATTGAACTTCCCACAAGTCCTAAGGTAAGTACCTTTACCTTTTGATGAAACCAATGGGCTCCAAACCCTAATAACTCACTCTCTTTGGAAACAATTTGAAAGACAATGTAGGCTTGTTACTTGGGGCCATGGCTTAGAAGCACCACCTCAAAAGCTAATGCCCCCACATGATTGCTTCAAGTCAATGTGTGTGAATTGGAACAATTTCACATTATGTGAACTAAAAGTCGATTTCTTTTGTATCTAAGGAAAGTAGGAAATTTTTTTAAGAGGTACAAAATGTTATGTCAATTTCTTTTTTTTTTAATGGATTCAAAAGCAAGGTTTGAGAATTGAGTTGGTTTGGTTGGGCATGGCCATACTAGTTCAAATGATCATATTGGGATTAACATGGCGAGGAAACATGGGACTCATATTACAATTGATCTATACTTGCTTTGGTTATTGGTTATTTGATTTGATTTCCCAAAAGAATAGAGTCAATACACATGTATTACATATATACATATAGTCGTGAGTCATTTATACCTTGTGTGATTACTCACAAAATGTATGGCATAGTAGGCCACAACTACATCTAATATGGCCACATAGTGGTTTTTTATTATTATTATCAATAATTGGAAAACATTAAATGAAATGTGGTGGTTATTAAATATGTGAAAATATTGTATGAAATGTGCTCCTTATGAGAGGTGAAGATATATATTAAATAAAATGTGGTCCTTGTCAATAAGTGCAAACATGCAAACATGCAAACAACATTACTTAGAGGAAATGTGGTCATAATTGATAGGTATATATAAATGTATAGACATGGTCATCTAAAGCTTTTGCATGACATGTTTTGTGCCCCCCACATTAAACCCTAAACCCCGTAACAACCCACCTTTTACAAACTTTCAATCTTTATCATCCATCTTTTGGATGTATCCCACATTTCTCTTGATGAATAAAGATGGGTAAGAGGATGCATTGCAATAGTTTTCTACTCACATGTAAATTGGAAAATGAAGATGAACAATGTAATCTTGAAGATCTAGAAGGACAATGTAATCTAGAAGGATTCTTGAAAAGAGACAACGAGGAAGAAACTCTCCATATAGGTAACCTCGAGGAAACATGAAGGTTGATTGAAAATACCTTTGAAAAAGTAGACCATGAAACCCTAAACCCTAAACCCACCCTAAAGATGCAATTCATTCTTAGTTGGAGTACATTGGTCAATAGCATCTATAGGTTGGAATGTTGGGACATACCTAACCTATTGGGCCACCTTCAAGTGATTATTATGAGCACGAGTTTCATCACTACACCTTCTTGACCTTTACTATAGAAGCTACCCAAACCAACCCCATTACGTATTAGTGGTGTGACTAGTAAGGAAATTGACTACAAGGTTCAATCATAGTGGGCACCCTACATGCACTTATGTTGATAAATGAATTTGGACAATGGTGAGATTTTATAAAAAATATACATATATTTTAATTTTTTTTGGAAAATGGACGGATTTTTTTTAAAAATTAATTTATTTTATTTTGGAAAATGGAGAGATTTGCAAAGTTTGACATACAATTCTCCTTTACAGGGAAAAAAAAGAAAAAAAAAGAAGAAAAAAAGACCCAATGCATGAATTTGAATTGATCATCTACCATTTGGGTAAGGCTAGGTCCAACGAGCAAAGAGAGAAATTGCAGCAGCAGACTAGGAAAGTGGGAAGAAGAAGAAGAAGAAGAAGAGGAGGAGGAGGAGGAAGAAGAAGATGGTGATGGCGATGGTGATGATGAAAGATGATGATGAAAGATGATGATGATGATGCAGATGATGGTGAAGACATGACTGTAAAGAAAGATTTTGGTGAAGATGGTGATGATGATGATGGTGAAGATATGACTGTAAAGAAATATTTTGGTGATGGTGAACAAGAAGATGGTGATGGTGATGATAATGATTAGGAGTGTTTGGTATTAGTGGGAAAGTGGGGGCGGGGGCGGGAGAGAATAGAGAGACCGGGGAAGGTATTTAAAGTCTCTGTTTTGCGGTTTTGTCGTCGTTCGTTGTTGCTGTTTCTTGCGCATTTTTCCCAGATCTTGACGGAGAGCGAGTTTTCTTTGATTTTCTCTCTCTCTTTTTTTTTTCTCTTTTTTTTTCCCCCCTTTTTTCCCCTCATTCTACTTTGTTCTAAGAAGAAAGATTTTTCATGTAGCTCTCTCTCTCTCTTTCTGTGCTTACGTTGCTTTGCTTGCCAGGAAATTCTTTTTCCTCAGACTCGACTTTATCAGATTTGGATTCATCTTGAAGCTCCTCCTGAGTCCTCATCACGCTTTGCTCGTTACCTAAACGTCTAACAGTCAGATCGGTGCTCCATGGAGTGAAGCTAAAGACAGCGTGCAGGAGAAAAGAAAGAAAGAAAGAAAAGTTTCAAAATACAAGCAAACAGAGCTACTGCACCACTGCGAGGTGTGGACAAAAGAACGATTGATCTCCTCCTCCTCCTCCTCCTCCTCCTCCTCGGTTTTTGCAGCTCGGAAGCTTCTTTGGAGCCTACCTGGAGTTTATCTCTTCGAATGAGCCTTTCACACTACAAGCAAGCAGAACCAAACAGGCAAGTAAGTAACTTCCGCTTTCTCATGTCTTTTTCTTTTTTCCCAAATCCGTTTGTTCTTTTGAGAAGATTGTTTTGTGAGAAACAAAAATGCTTCCGGAAGTCGAAAAGGAAACGCGAAGAGACAGAAAGGGTAGTGTATACGCTACGGTTGTTAGACGCCTTTTTCAATGAGATTTGTTTGATAATAGCGAGAGAAGAAGGAAGTGTTTGGTAAGGGAAGGAAACATGAGCGCCAGCAGATCTACCACTAAGGTGTAACGTAAGGAAAGGGGGAGCAAGCACATAGATGGTCTCAGTTCCACATGCATGCAGGCAGACAAACGGAGAAGGAGTCGATGAGAAGCTTTTGGTCACAGGGAGAGTCGATTCTTCTTTTATTTTGGCCTACATAGATGAGAGATTAGAGGGACACTCTCTGTTGTTGTCACCAGTCTCAACACACGATCAAAAAACAAACGGCACAGGAGATTCAAAGGTCCGACTCTCTACAGAATGATGCCAATAGAGAATGTTGATGTCTTGGGATCTTCTCAGGAGGGGATGATCCTGGTCTGGCCATTGTTCTGAGCCACTCTTCTATTTGCCAAGTGGAAATGTGCCTGAATGGGAGAAGCTGGTGATGTTTTTTAGGGTTTAAAAAAAAAAAAAGAGCTGTAGAAGAAGGATACACATTACTCCCATCTGAATCTTGTAACAGGCCACCTCACTTCAGGTTTCAGAATAATGCAATTTCAAAACCAGAATTTTTTTGTTTTTGGTTCTGTTTAGAGTGGCCATTTGAATTGACACTTTCCATCAGATTCTTGGAGCAAACAGCAGTCATAGATTGTAAATAAGATTCAACTGATAGCCAAAGTTTCTTTCAGCATGTTCTCTCTGACAGTTACTTATTTTACTCAGTGATCATGATTTTTTCAGGTGGAGGACTACTGAAAAGTAGCTATGATAAGGACAGAGTTTGTTTTGTCGTGCCTATTACTAGGAGCATTTCTGTGCAATGATGTTTCTGCAGTTGGTCAGGTCAGCATGCATTTGCTGCTTTGTAATATTTACTCACTGAGCAGAAGAACTGGGTCATTAGAAGTCGAAAACCGTGTTGTAATTATTGTAGTTGTGACTCATCTGGACATTTGCTATGGTGAAAATCTTCTTTTGTCCAAGTCTTCAAATGACTCAATGTTGTGAAGTCAATGAGGGGAAGTCATCTTGCTCTCAATTGCAGTGCCTGTAACTAGTAGGGTTTTATCTTCTAATGCAAGTTCATTGGTGGAAGCAGATCAGCAATGTGTGCAAAACAGATGCAGACTGTGGGCAAGGTCTGAATTGCTTTCAATGTGCAGCAGCTAATGCCACTGCACCACCAATTTGTACCCGCTCCCTAGCAACCCCTGTCTCCTCCTTTGTAAAGGTTTGCATCCTGCATGCAGTTAATGGTAATTATGCAGCATTCAGGAATCAAGGGTGAGGTTCTAGAGTTTCAGGTTTGCATTTTCTGGTGCATGATGTAAGCTTCTTTATGATTGATCTCCAGGGTTTTGCATTTCCATAGGATATCTGCAGTCTCTTGGATTTGAGGCATGATTCATGCTGGTGCAGAACACGACCCTGCCATTCAATCAATATGCATGGATCACAACACATAATTCATATGCCATCGAAGGTGTTGATCCAGGTTTAAGTACCTTCAACTTAGCCCCGAGGAATCAGGAAGACAGTGTCACCAGCCAGCTGAATGTAAGAATGACTCACTACCCCATTTATGCTTTGTGCTGGCTCAAAAGATGCTCTCTGTGGTTTAGGTTGCATGGAACTTGAGATAGATTACACCCCCATTGTCCTCTAATGATCAGGCTGTAAACTGAAGTCATCCCTCATCCCAATGATGAAGGACTATCAATTTCAAAATACTACTTTACTGAACAAAAATTTCAAATGAGCCTTTCACAATTCAGTAGAGAAGAACAACTTCTTTTGTTTTCTGGTGTTTAGATTTAGCCACTTCCCATTTTAGGAACACTCAAGCTCAATAAGTTAAAATCAAAGATTCTCATACACTTTGAAAAGTGAGATGTACAGGGAGAAGAAGCTTAGATGAGCACTTGAACACAATGTTGTAGCATGATTACATTCTTATCCTAGGCTGAAAGCAATCAAAACCTGAAGAACTTTCTGTTAAGGATTTGTGTGTAGTTCACGAACACAAGAACATGAAGGCAAAACTGCCAAGATTGCTCTTTGTGATGGGAAAAAATCTGTTGGTTATTTTGATCCAAAACATGCCTTGTTATTTCACTGTTTGTGGAAGTAAATTTCATTGTCACAATTCAGCTGACAAAATTCCTCTAGCTGTCTGTCCATTTGCTTATTTGCTGTAACCTCAGTCCCAGTTATGCCACTCCTGACTCAGGCATCCAGTCAACTAAACTCCTAGTGTTAGACAAAGACCAGAATTACTTGCTTTTTTTTCATCATCCAGTGTCTTTCTTCTTGGTATATTTATGGATGTCATTGAGTGGTGGAATCAGAATAAGAGGGTTGCTGATAAGAACAGAAGGTGGGGGTGCAGAATGGAGTGAGGGGGCTGATGCTTGACATGTATGATTTCATGAATGATATATGGTTATGTCATTCATATCAAGGCGAATGTTACAACTTCACTGCCATTGTAAGTCTCTTTCATTCTCTTCATGTACTCTGCTCTAGGCTGTGTGACAAAAGTGTCAGAAGTTTCCTTTGTAAATTCATTTAGAAATGTGAAAGTTTCTAATTCAGGGTGCATCTTTGTGTCCAGGACATGTTGATTTTTAGGTTTAGGATTTCAAAACAGAGTTGAGATACTGGGTAGGAGGGGGATTTCTGGCAAATGTGCAATGTTAAATATCCTGATGGTTTTGGTACCTAGATGACAATGCTTCAAGCTCTAGCAAAAAGTCTCACTTAATTGAAATTCATCCTGGCTATGGTCCACAACTGTTTGAACTTGGCCTCATGGACTTATCTAGACCCCCTGGTTTGGCACCTGTCGTACATCCCTTGGAGATGTTCTGGAAACTTACATCCTTGAATGCCAAGTTGTTCTGCAAAGTTTACTAAAGGACTCTGAAACCTCTATGTTCTGTGTTGGATGCAACAGTCACCTGTCAATGGCACATTGACAGCAATCGCAACATTTTTGGCTGCAAATCCAACAGAGGTTGTATCAATATTCATTGAAGATTATGTGCATGCAACTAATGGTCTCACAAATGCATTCACAAAGGCAGGCTTAATGAAATATATGTTTCCACTGGCAAAGATGCCTCCAGATGGTGGCAATTGGCCAACACTTGACTCCATGATTGCAAGCAATGAGCGACTACTTGTGTTCTCATCCATTAAATCTAAACAAGCAACTGAAGGCATTGCTTATCAATGGAACTTTGTGGTTGAAAATCAATGTGAGTACACCCATACATTAGCATCTGAGACCAACAATAGTTGGTGCAGTAAATGAAAGGCCTTGAATGTGGCTATCTGGCTGCCATGAACTTTTTATTTTGAATGGTCAGATCTCTTTGTAAATACCTCCTTTACTGCTGGGTAGTTTCATTTATGGTTTCTGGAAGTCATTTTCTATTTCACTTGGGAAACTTCCTTGAAACAGGGTCTTACCTGAGAAGGGTGGTGGGGGGGGAGCGTTAAGGACAGGGGTCTGAACAGTGCCCAAGCAGAGGTCTAAGCATGATATGAACAGGATTTCTGTTAGAATGGGTTGGAGGTGATATGAGAATGTGACTAACAGAGTCAAAGTGGATGGGTTACAGATGGATCATTGCTTCAGAACTGTCCAAATCGAGGAGAATCACAACCCATGAATTCTCTGAGCCGCTCTCTGGTTCTGGAAAATTACTTTCCAAGTGGACCAAATGAATCATTTGCATGTGTGGATAACTCAGCTGACCTTTTGAACGTTCTAGGAGTTTGCCATACAGCAGCAGGAAACCGGTGGTCGAACTTTGTAGCTGTTGACTTTTACATGGTATTTTGTCTCTCTACTGTATCCTAAGTCCTGATTTTTTTGCTGTTACATCCATTTATAACATGGTCAAGTAAAGGTGTCGACATGAAATGCAGATTTATCTAAATAATTGATTAGAGATGCAAATGAGTTGACACATCAGAGTTTGATCTACAAGACTGAGTCTAAGATCAACAGGGATCTGGTGGAGGGTTCAGTGGAAGTTTGATATTAGAGACAAGGAAAGGCTAGAATATGTTGAGCCCATATAAGGTTGTGCTATCCTAAATGGCATTTTCTTGGTACATTGTGTTTTATTTGCAGAGATGTACAGGTGGAGGAGTATTTGAAGCTGTAGATGAGCTCAATGGTGAGCTGGAGTGTGGCTGTACTGACATCCATTACTGTAAGGTAGGCCTTTGGACATACTAATGCTTGATGAGACAGTCACAATTACTTGGTATAACTGAACTCAGGTTCCTGTGTGGCCCATCATCTGTTAATTGCCACCCATGGAACACAAGGGTTAATTGCACTTTGATTACACAGGTAGGAACACCCAGTTGATAAAGTTTGCAACACTTCACAAGATATAACTTAGAAATGAAGATCTATAGTGAACATGGATACATGTATATCCTGTGAAGAGCTAGGTAGGAACCAAGAACTAGGTTTTATCATACTTGGAGTTTAACTTGAACCAAGGCTGCAGCATGGTTGATTTGTGCTTGATGAGAAAAAGATTCCAAAGGGATTGAAAGGTTAGGAGCTTTTGCACTCTGATTGAAAGACAAAGTCACACCATCTGTGGTAAAGAAAATGGACCGTGATTTGATTTAGAGCCCAAGCAGATAATACCAATATGATGAAAAAAAATTCTTGAGCAATTTTATGCTATGGTTACAGGCAGGTAATGCTCGAGGCGTATGCGTGCAATCTGCACCGGCCCCTGTTGGTCCCCGTTCCCCGGTACCAGTAACATCTGCCTCTCCAACTCCTGGTGCTGCATCCTCTCCTGAATCCAATGCTGCTGCCTCACTTTATTCATCAACATCATTCATGTCATTAACTTTGTGCCTGGCAATTTTGCTCATCCGGCACTAGGCAGAGTTATAGATGTTTCTACTACAAACTTCAGACCATTTTTTTGATGGCATTAATTGATGAAATTCATAGTTAAACTGGTTTTTTAGCAACTTTGATTCATGCTTCACTGCTACAAGCCTCTATTCACTGGTGTAATTCATTTGCAATGTGAAATTGCCAAGTGCAGGTCTAAGCAGCTGTCATAAATAGTGTATATCTGGACTCTGATGTCAAATACTATTGCAAATTGGTAAATGGCAAAGGTTGAACCCAGTCTACTTGGCATTTTGCTAACCAATAAGACTCTTTAAAGTTCTTACTTGACTGAAGTTGCAGCCCAACTGACATGGCCAACAAGTTCTGAGAACAGATTCACAGGAATGCTAATCTCTCCGAACAAGACCTCTGGTGTTCAAAATTCACATATCTTTTGGACACGTGTGAGGCAATGATGTTCTGGGAATGATTTTGAGGTATGTTTGGTGTAAGTTTGTTTGGTTGATGGATCTGTGTGCAGCTGAGGAAAGTGACAGGGAAATCCATGTTATGAATCTTCGGAGGCTTCAGAAAGACAAAAAAAGAGGAGATGCTTCGGTACATTGATGCAGACATTTCATCTTGGAGAGAAGTGCAGCAGTACATGATGATTCTTGGTGTGTGCATGCGTGTGCATAAATGTGTGTGCAAACTGCTGATTGCTAGGTGATCAAACACGAAACATCACAAAAGTTGTGCTGAGGGGAGTCACTGAGGGAATAGAAGGGCAGTTTTGACAGGGCCTTGCACTACTCTAGGCAATGATGGATCGATCTGAAGCTGGTTCTATATGGGGCCTTAGAGTCAAATTTCTGCTGCATTTCCATAATTTTCATTCTGCTTGTTAGTTGTGTGAAGCTGCTCACAAGTTGTCCAATTTGAGCATCTGAGTTCTTCAATTTCCTCACTGTGTTTTGTTTTTCAATTTCTAACCAAAAAAGAAAATAAAAGGGGAGGAAAATAAAAACACTGTTCTCAGGCCTGCAACTATTCAGTAGCCAAAATTAAGAACTTCAATCCGTAATTGAGGATGGGTGGCAAAAACAAAAAAAGAGGATGAATGAATGTATCAATCCGCATAATGGATTGCATTCTCGACTGCAAGAAGGTAAAAGGGCTTTTTGGTGGGACGTTTTTTGCTTTGTGTGTTGTCATCCATCCGAGGCGGGCAGTGCACAACGATCCTCTACACCTACTTTGCTCTGTAACAGGTTGCAGCTGGTGACTTCGCAGTCGGGAGCACCAAGCTCACCGTCCAGTTACGTACGTGGGAGCATTCGACGCCGGCGCTTGGCGTCGACGTCCGCCAGGTGTTGCAAGACTACCAGGTGGCGACACAAACTGCACAGTTGGTTGTTTTCGGTGCGTCCGCGTGTGTACGTGTGTGTTTGCTTGGTATAAGCTGCTGGACTTCTGCTGGTCGTGCGGATACCGGAACGATAACACAGAGTGACGAAGCAGCAAATTCAAGCAAAGAAGGAAAATCCATTGGAGCTATAGAACAGGTTCGAGAATTCCTTTCTTGATCAAGTATTTCTTTGTTTCCTTTCAGCAATAAGATCATTGCAGAACTTAGACATTGATAGAATCAGGAAGGATCTCCAATAGTCTTCTGAATCGTGACGGAATTTGCAATAATAGTTTGCAGAATCGGGAAGGAATTGTGATAGTTTGCAGAATCGGGACGCATCGGGAAGTACCTGCAATAATCTGTAGAATCGGAAAGATTTGTGATAGTCTATAGAATCGGGAACGATTTACGATAATCTTTGGAATAGTGAAGGAGAATTTGCAAACAGAATGGCGGACCTGAACCATGTAGCCAATGGTACGTCGCATGAGGGCTTGACGAAGCCTGTCACGTACGGCGATGTGTTCGGGGCATCGGGGAAGATAGGCGAAGAGCCTGTGACGAACGAGGATGCGGCGCTCATGCAAAGTGCGGAGACCGTTACCCTCGGCAAGACACAGAAGGGAGGTGCTGCGGCGACGATGCAAGCCGCAGCGCAGTTGAACGTTTCGGAGGGCCTTATTGATGCGGACGCGCACTCGGGCGTCGCCGAACAGGGCGTCAGTGTTGTGGAGATGTTGATCCCAGGTACGCGTATGATGAAGATTGTATGGCAACGAGAATCTGATCCTATTAGATCTGTTGTTCAGGATGTGCTGAGAGGTTTCGTGGCTCCATGGCACTTTGTGGACTGGGACCGTGCTGTAGCACCAACAGCTTCGGAGTTGCGAAGCGATCCCAGGAAACCTGCTTTTGTACGCAATGTCACAGATCCAAAACCTCTGATCTCAAGAGCTTGTCGATGTTCTTGCAGGTGAACAAATAGATATGGAATTTCTGGGAGAGCAGCCGGTGATGGGAGCCGTGAAGCCATTGCCGACCGATCCTCTCATTGCTTCAGGGGAAGCTGTAACTATTGGCGAGGTAGGCAATGCATGCATGGTGTGGGAGCAGTGCCAGAGTAGTTTCCTCGTGTAGCAAAATCTAGCTAGCATGTGTTGTTGTTGTTGTTTTGAATCGCGATATATGTTTTGTAACTGTTGCAACACTCGATGGCAATGACATCAGGCTCTAGAAGCTGCAGCTGTAGGAGCCGGGGATAAGCCTGTACAACCGAGCGATGCTCGCGCAATCCAGAGCGCAGAAGCACGTGCTACAGGCATTCCTGGTGGCATTCCAGGTGGTCTCGCAGCTTCTGCTCAGTCTGCCGCTGAGCTAAATCCCCGCGTCACTGCTTCTGAGAAGACGACTATCTCCGACATCCTCATGGTATGTATGTGTTTTCCAGGAACTCTGTCATCTTTCTAGAGTGTTCTCTGCATTTGTGTAGATGATAATGGAGTTTAAGGAAGAAGCGTGCAAGATGTTGCTGTGATTGAAGCTCTGTCTGTACTCATGTTGCAGGATGCAAGTATTGATCTGCCAGTTGACAAAGTGGTGACACAAGAAGATGCTTCCAAAGTGCTGGATGCTGAATTGCGTAATTCCCCGACAGGAGAGCCGCAACCAGGGGGAGTAGCTGCCGCGATGCAAGCAGCGGCAGATCTGAATGAGCGTGCAGGTTTGGTGGCACCATCTAGTACAGGGGGAAGAAGAGCGTTCCCCAGGGAAGATATCCCTGCAGTGGGCAACGATGTTGAGAATGGGACGTCATCATCACCCACACATACAGGACCAGAGGAGGATCTTCTAGAGGCGGAGACTGCAGAAGCAGCAACAATACCATTACCCCCTACTCCTGCAAATGGGACACCAGCAGCAGCAGCTACAGGTGAAGAAGAAGAAGAAGCAACCGAGCCATTGCTCACAAAACCCCTGGAACAGGATGTAGGACTGGAAGCACCAGAAGAAGCACCTAAAGATATTGATTAAGAAGCAGCAGCTGCCACATGAGAGATGCACCTGAAGAAGAATTTCTGAAGCACCCAAACTGAAAGCTCACTTCCCAAGGGAAGATTTTCATCATCATCTACCCACTCGATGGATTCCTTGGTAAGTGGAGTGAGACATGCATAAATATATATATATATGTATACACACATATAGTCTAAGTTCATAAGAGTGGTGTTGCTAGCACAGACTTGAACTCTGTGCACAGCATCTGCAGATGTACTATTTGTGCATCTCAGCTCATTTAAAACAAGCTGAGGCAGGTTAAGTATTATGTAATTTGTTTCCATCTTTTCCTTCAAATCTAAAACATTAAAATCCACTGTGCACAGTTACAGTTGTACATGCCATTTGGGTAGGCAGCTTCTTACTAACAGGAGGCACCTAGTAATAGTTATAAATCTCTGGTCATTTTGTTTCTTGCTTGCATAGATTGTAACTCTCTCATGTGCACAGCTAAAGATGCAAATAGCATTTTGTGCGGAAGGAGCAGCAGCTTCTTTAGCAGCAGCTGTAGATGCATTAAATTTGTGTACCAGCTTCTTACAAAACAAAGAGGAAGATTGTAGCAAGATTAATAATCTTCTGAAATACATAGGATGATGATATTAATTCACATAATTTGTGAGCAGAATTTGCTGATGATGAGAGAATTTGCGGTTTCCTTCTTTCTCTCTCTTTTGTGCTTGGTTGTGATCTGAGAATACATACTTTCTGATTGTAAGTGAATAATTTATTGTCGTTAAAATCAATTTCATTTCCATGTTTCTTCCTTCAATTCATGTTTTTCTTCCTTCCTCATTCACAAATTTCCCAAAATCTAACATTGGAAGATATGTATGGGACACAGCTATGTTCATGCCCGGTTTTAGTGTCTTTATTCCAGGAACTCTTTAGGTTTTCTATTTGCCCCAAGCATTAGTGCATGTGTGGATGTTGGATGTATCCATCCAATTGATGGGTTGTTTTGAAATCTACCCATCTACTTGTTGAGGTTTCTTCACAAAACATGAATTTTGGATATAACTGATTAAATCATGTCTCTATCATTTTATTTTATTTTGGATTGTCGCTTGCCTTTTTGTATCACAGAAGTTGTATATGGCTATGAAATGAAAAAACGAATGTAAAAAACAATGCATATGATGAATTTTTAAAATGAAATTTGTTTGATGAATAGACAAATAATTAGCTTCCAATTCCTTTAAATCTTATTAATATGAGATTCTTAAAAAAATTATTTGAAACACCATCAAAAGTTGATTAAAATAAAACACATCAATTTTAAAGTAAATTTTTAAAAATTGCATATAAAATTGGTTTTTGAAATAGCTGAACGGTTGTAAGTAATTTAATGTTATTGTTAATTAAATTCAATAAAATTTTGATGGAGATGTAATAACAAAAATTAAACAGAGTTTCATTTTTAATTGTTTAATTTGTTTATATTGTTTTTGTTCTTTATGATGCTTTAAAAATTTATTAGTGCCATAAGACAGTAGACATGTATGTATGTATGATTTTAGATTTTAGGTTTTACCAAAGCAGAAATAAAAAAGAGTATTTATTGTTTGATCCGTATCCTGCCATAAGAAGTCCGAGGGGAACAATACTACAAATGGCTATCCAAAATAAGACACCAATACTAAAATCAGTTAAAATAATATGGTAGCCAAAGGAAATCACCAGATAACTCAGAAATACTGGTATGACTACAATGGCAGGTCCAATATGAAATAACCAAGTGTCTCCTCTAGACGAAATAATATCTTCTTTTAATAAGAGTTTAGTCCCATCCGCTAAAGCTTGGATAATCCCTAAACGACCAGCTAAAGCTTGGATAATCCCTAAAGGACCAGCATATTCAGGTCCAATACGCTGTTGTATTCCTGCGGATATTTTCCTTTCGAGCCACACCAATACTAATACTCCTATTGTGACTCCTAATATAAAAGTAAGAATGGACAGAAATCCAGATAAAACTAAAAAATTCTTTCGGGAAATGAAATTCATCAAATAAATTCAGAATTTGTTCCTCGAAATTAGTATTAAAAATCATTTTAGCGATCAACCTCTCCCATAATAATATCTACACTACCTAAAATTGTCATAATATCTGCCAATTTCATTCCTTTTACCAATTGAGGAAGAATCTGTAGATTGATAAAACCAGGTGGACGAATTTTCCATCTCCAGGGGAAGACACTATCATCTCCTATTAGGAAAATTCCTAATTCTCCTTTGGGAGCTTCTGCTCTAATATAATGTTCCTGCTTAGGTAATTTAAACGTAGGAGAGGGCTTTTTACTAATAAATTGATATTCAAAATCATTCCATTCCGAATTTTTTCCCCGATGAAGTCGTCGAGCCTCTAAATTCTCGAAAGGCCCCCTCGGTATTATTTTCAAAGCTTGTTGAATTATTTTGACCGATTCCCTCATTTCTCCAATTCGTACCAAATAACGAGCTAATGAATCGCCTCCTATTTGCCATTGTATCTACCAATCCAATTCATCGTAACACTCATAATGATCAACTTTGCGAAGATCCCATTTGACTCCTGAAGCTCGTAACATGGGTCCCGATAAACCCCAATTTATTGCTTCTTCCCTACCAATAATACCTATTCCCTCTACTCGTTTTAAAAAAATTGGATTCCGTGTAATAAGTTTTTCATATTCATCAATTTTTGGTAAGAAATAATCACAAAAATCTAGGCATTTATCTACCCAACCATAAGGCAAATCTACAGCTACTCCTCCAATACGAAAAAAATTATGCATCATTCGCATACCTGTGGCAGCTTCAAATAAATCATATATCATTTCTCTCTCTCTCAGAATATAAAAGAAAGGGGTTTGTGCACCAATATCAGCCATGAAAGGTCCGAGCCATAACAAATGGGAAGCTATACGGCTCAACTCCAACATAATGATTCTTATATAACTAGCCCTTTTAGGAACTTGAATATTGGTCAATTTCTCCGGCGCATTTACAGTTACAACCTCTGTAAACATTGTAGCTAAATAATCCCACCGTGTAACATAAGGAAGATATTGAATAACTGTTCTATTTTCAGCAATTTTCTCCATACCTCTGTGTAAATAACCCAATACGGGTTCACAATCAATGACATCTTCACCATCTAAAGTAACAATAAGTCGAAGAACACCATGCATTGATGGATGCTAAGGACCCATACTTATTATCATGGGACTAGTTTTTGTAGCAAGCATGGTCATATGTAACTTTCCCTAAAATTACAGTGACTCGGAAAAAACGATGACCTCGGAGACTTTATTTAAGTCTCTGGGGTCATTACTTCTCTCCAAACAATAATTGAAAAAAAAATAATGGAAAGGGCGGACGTGGCCAAGTGGATTAAGGCAGTGGATTGTGGATCCACCATGCGCGGGTTCAATTCCCGTCGTTCGCCCATGAATAAAAAAATGCCGAATGGTCATTTCGACTAAAAAAAATGAAAAAAATATGGTATAAATTACTACAATCAAAAAGATTATAAAAAATTATTATTATTAGTTGACGAAACCTCTCCTTTATGTCATCATAAATAGGATGACACGGAGGTATTGATAGAGTCATAAATAATGAGGAATATTTCATTTCGATTCAATTATTAATAAAATTTAATTCCTATCTTTGCTTCGGTAGATTTAGTACCAACCCCATTTGAGTAAGAAGTAATTGGCTATGTCTCGATATATCCAATATCATTTTGTTGATAAGTCATAGCAAAAAAGACTGGAACGAATCGAAGTCATTTAGTCAATCGAAGTTTCCATGAAAAAATCTATTTATTAGAAAGTTTTATCCAACCGCTGTAAGAAAAAAATGAAACAGAAATTATCGAAAAATCAATACTTATATAAAAGATTGGGATTCGAAGAAGTGAAGAACCCCCAATACTTTTTGAATTTATGGGCGAGATGGAATCTGATCAGATTATTGAGTAAAATATCTTCCAACAGAGAGAATCCTATTAAGTTGTTTGACTTTCGAATTATGGGTTCATTAATTTCACGCGATTTGCATGGTTCAAAAACCAATGGGAGTTCAATACTAAATGGTTTTCTGTTACTCGTACTATCGATATTAATATATCGCTCGAATGATAAAGCCATTATTGGAAAAGAACATCTCGATTTAGTAGAAATAGTTCACGGACGTGTGAACAATTACAAATATAAGGGAAACATATCACCGAAAGAAACTTTTGGGTTTTCTAATCGAAATCTCCGTATTTTTCCGCATCATTCTCCTTCTTTTCGGAGGAGCAAGAAGAATTTGCTAAATTTTTAAAAAAAAAAGGAGGATAAATATTCAGTTACTGGACAAAACTTTTAAAAAAAACTCTGTGTTACGTCTGTATATGACCAAATTCATTTTTGGGGTTCACAATGGTGGAAAAATTGGATCGTAGAACAAATCCTTCCTAGTTGGAAAATTTCTCAGAGTTCTATAAATGAAATTTCTATTCTATTGACAGAAAAAAATATAGAAGATCTGAAACATTTTTTTGAATTCTGTATCGGTAGTATCACTCCCAAAAATGATAATTGGGAATACCAATTTGATTCCATTTTTTTGAATGATTCTAAAGAAAAAATAAAATCAAAATCAAAGGAGCAGATCAAAATATTAGAGGATATTTCATTTCTCCAAATAATGTCTGCTTTTTGTGAAAAAATGATTTTTGAAGCAGGAGGCCCATCTAGACCAATAAAATCAAATTCGAAAATTAGATCTAATAACAGTAATAGCAATAATGATAACAATAATAATAATAATGATTATTCCTTCTATATTTCTTTATTCCACCACCATGGGAAGGAAATAACTCGGAAACCGTATAAGTTTGGGAAAAAAATATTTCAAAATTTAATAAACCGGGGTGAATCCAACAAAATTATTGCGAAATCCTATATTTTCATAAAAAAAAAGGGATGGCTCTTCTTCCGAAACTATACCGAATTTTATATATGGAGATTTTATAAATATAAGAATGACCTTTTGGATTGGGAGAAAGATTTACACCGATTTGATGCTGCGACGAATAAGTCAAACATGAGATCTTTTCAGTTGAATCATTCAAATAATGAGCAACCCCTTGTCGAAGTACACGGAATCTTGTCAGAAAATATTTCATATCAAATTTCAAAGTATATTTTATGTGACATAAAGAAATCCAACAAATTGAAAGAATTTCATGATGAATCCATAAATCATTCTGGTGAGACTAATTCTTCAAAATTCAATGAAACTCTTTTTGAGTGGCTTCTTTTTCGTAGAATAAAACCAAATGACAGGAGTATCAAGCGATTAACCAACGATTCAATCGTTTGGGGTATACCTCTACCCATTATAAGTGGGGGGAAATCCGTAAAATCCATCATTTTTTCCAAGTTTTTTTTTCGAAATAATGCAGTATTTTGGATAGAAAAATTCTTTGTGAAAGATATGAAGTATATTCTAAATGAAATCTTTTCTTTGGAAAAAAAGATGAAAATCGATCATTTTCCGGAAGCTATTTACCATACTTTTCTGAATGTATCGCCAATAGATAAACTATATGCGGGTTTCTATAAGGGAGATATCAAAAAATTTCAAGTAGCTAATAAGGAAATTATTTTTGGGTATTCTACGAAATCAGATAGTAATAGATTGCTCGACTTCTGGAAAACGAAAATGGGGAAGAAAAATTTATTATTTCATTCTGGCATTTCTTTGGATTATCCGTATGAAGTAATTCGGAGGAATAAATATGAAAGAAATAAAACGAAATCAAATCTATCAATAGACTTAAGCCCATCCAATATTTCATACTCGTTTTTGCCTTCCTATTTTAGATATTACTACGGGTACGGGAGGAATAATACTAATAAATATAGTGAGAAACATATATTTCGATTCCTAAATTATATCAAATTAGTTCCATCTCTGGATCAATCCAATCTATTCATAACTGAGTCTAATCACCCAATTTGTAATAATCCAGTTTATAATAAGGGAATAAATCATAGTATTAATTCTCAATTTCAGTATTTGTACGAACCGAATAAAAATAGATTGTTTAGTCAGAAATTTAATGGGAAAAACGAAATAAATAGTAAATTTTTGTTTTTTTTATTAGAAACTCTCAATACTACTGGTATAAATTTATTATTTCCGCATCGAACGAGAAAGAAAGATTTGATACAAAATGATTATGGAAAAGTTTATCTATTTTCCAAATTTTTCATAGATTTACGGAGTAAGATTAGAAATTGCAATAAATCGATCTATGATCGAATCCATAGATATCTGAGTGAACCTACGAACGATTTACATTTAATGAATAAGTCTCTTTCCTATTTAACGGGAGGAAATAATCATTTTCCGAAAAATACGAATAATATAAAGAGGAATATAATCAATAAGAATTTATTAGTTTGGGGAAAAAACAAAAGAAGTAGCTCTTACTGTGATGATACAAAAAGGGGAAGATTTATTGATTGGGATTTCAATACACATAAACGGACTGATCGGATAAAGCGATGGGATAAATTATCGAAGTATTTTGTTTTGCGACACAAATATTTTGTAATAGCCTTTGATGAAATAGATTTTTCGATTAATCAAAAATTAATTGTTGGCTGGTCTGAAAGACTCAATAAGATAAATATTCCTACGTATTATAGAAATCTTATAATGATTCTTTCCGGTATTTTCAGTAATAATTTTCGGAAACTTCCAGATTTATTAAAATTTGCCCGAATTATTTAATCAATGTTTTTCCGAAAGAAAAGGATTTAAATCAAAATACTTTCTCAAAAAGAGAAAATTTCGGTACTAATAACAAATCAGTAACACTTTTTTATTTTGATGAAGAGCCAATCATTAATTGTATTATCGATTATTTATGTAGTGAAGGGAATAATCAAAATTGCATAGAACTTTTCAATAATACTTTTTTATTTACGTCGTATGAAAACAAAGAAAAATATTTTCATTCTATAAAAGTTTCTAATAGAGACTCAATGAAATCTTATTTTTATAAAGCAGATACGCTAAAGTTCGCAAAAAATCTACACTATCCTCAACTGAATTGTGAAAAAAGATTGCCTTTCTATATAGAGAGGAGAAGTACCGAAAATCATAATTCAATATATGGGCGATTTTTGAGTACCTCGCCTATATCTAGGAAGGAAAATAAATTACCCATTAATCGGAGGAAATCCTTTCCAGATATTGATTCAATCACCAAATCACAAATATCTAATATTTTATTACCCGAGTATCTACGAAAAAGAAGTAACCAAGATTTTTTGTTTTTTTATAATGTCAAGAAATTGTTGGAATTATTAATTCGAAATAGTCTTTTAAAAGGTTATTCCATAAGTACCTCCTTTAAAAACCGGTCAAGCGTGAAACAAGTAGTAAATTTTGGAATAACTAACTATTGCGAGTCTAACTATTGCGAGTTTCCCTGTCCGGAAATATTAAAAACGAAAAAATCGGATCCGTATATTGATCCGTATATTGGAGAGGTACCAAAACCAAATAGCCATTTTATTCGAACCCAAATTTTAAAAAATGATTTACTCTCCGACATTTTTGTAGAAATTCAAAACGAAAATAATAAAGTGCTTAATTGGATTAATCGCTTACTTACAAGATCCAATTTGGAAATAAGTTCGATGTATGAAATTTCTAATGGAGGTACAAATAACACGAGCACCGATTTCTATAAAGAAAATGGAACCGTTGCGCCCTTCCTTTCGGTAAACCCAACTAAATTGATCCGAAAAACTAAGGTATATAAGATATTAGAAAACATCCAGTTTTTTTATAAAATGGAATTCGTTTGAGAAATATATACCGTGGCTTTTTACTCTTGAATGGTGGAGATACTCCATTAATTTAGTCTTGGATCTATTCTCGGAAATCTTACTAAGTATTAGTGATCAATTCAATTACATTTTATATGCTACGCTCCGAAATATACAGAAAAATTCATATAATTTATGGGCTTTTCTATACCCAATCTTGGAAACAACCACTTTTTTCGATAATTTTTTAGGAAAATGGCATCTACGTCTATTGAGACAGATTGGGAATCAACAAGAAACCTGGGGATTTATATGGTCACGCCTGAATCTCATAAATAACTCGAATGGCCGCTACTTAACAATTATAGGCTTGTTTACCTTTGGTTACTCCATCCTTCAAAAATATTTTTCTACTTTATTGGGTTCGGACTATATCGGACTATGGGAACAATTCGAAATAATTCAATATTTAATGGATCCCTTACGTGGAATTTATGTGGATGGTTTGATTCGTCGAAATTCGATACGACCAATTAAAACGGAAAATCCATCAATGTATTTTCTAAGAAATTTGAAACATTATATAAAAAACGGAAAATTTTATTTATTTACGAAACAAAAATTAAATAGATGTCTGATCAATAATAAAGGCTTAGATCTCTCCCGAAGGGAACGAAAAATACTGGTTCAATCTCTAGTAACGGGGAAAAACATCTACCGATATGAATTGAATCTTACTTCTAGTGATAATTCTACAAATCCTAGAGTTGGTCATCAAATTACTAAAAAACAGGGATTTTATTACTTTAAAAAATTGGTTGAGAATTATCAAAAAAATCTGTCTGAGTTTTCGTTTCATCAAAATGACTCAGCAGAAAAATGGATTTCTATGGCTCTTTGGCAAAAAGTAACTTTTCCACAAATTTTGTGGCAAGCCGAGACTTTCAAGTTGACTTTTCATAGGAAACCTGTTCCACTTCAACTAAGATTATCCCCCCCAAGAGGAATTTTATTAATAGATTCTTTGGAAACCGGACGATCCTATTTGATAAAAAATCTCGCAGCAGATTCTTTTGTTCCTCTAATAAGAATATCTATAAATAGACTTCTATATAATAAACCAGATGTTATGACTGAGAGTTGGATGAATATTTTAATGGAAAGTTTGCGAAGATTGAGTCTTATTCTAGAATTAGCGAGAAGAATGTCCCCCTGTATAATATGGATTCAAGATATTCATAAACTAAATGTGAATTGTTTGACTCAAAATGTAGAATCTGATCCGACTTTTTTACTCGGCATTTTACTAAAATATTTTCAAACTGGTTTTGCTGACAGAAGGGCCAAAAGTATAGTTCTTTTTGCTTCGACCGATGCTCCCAGAAAAGTAGATCCCGCTTTAATTTCCCCGGATCGGTTAGACCGTTTAATAAATATTCGGATGCTCGGTATTTCACAACGACAAGAAGAGTTTCTTATTCTATTACATAGCAAATCTTTTTACTTGAGAAATAAAAAATATTGCCTTAATGAGTTTGGATACAGAACAATGGGTTACAATGCACGAGATTTAGCAGCACTTTTTAATGAAATTCTATTGATTAGTATTACTCGGAATAAACCGATTATTGATACAGATACCACGAGATTAGCTTTTCATCGACAAGCCTCGGGTTTTACACATATGGATAGTGAGATGAGACTCACTAAAAATGATGGAATACTTCTCTATAAAGTAGGGAAGGCTGTCATACAAAATATACTGGTAAGAAATTTTTCCCAAAGTCCTCTATATATTAGTAATTCTTTATGGAAAAAGAAATTTTATTACTTGTCCAAATGGTATTTAGAACCTTCCGTTGCCGAATCAACTATAAAAGAATTTACTGTACTACCTCATGTTTTGGGTTGCCTAGCCGGATTAGCAGCTCGAGATTCTTGGTTTTTTTCACAAAATAAGCCGGATGATTTGATTTCTCTCGATAGATACGCCGAAAATGATTTTTATTTAGCTTGTGGTATTCTGGAAAGTCTCCCAATAGAATTTCCATGGCTAGAAATATCTCAAGAAAAAGATATTGATAAAAAAATGGAATTGACCTTTCGGTCTCAGATGAAAAAACCTTTACATATGATTCGAAGGAGTCTGTTTCCAATGGCAAATAGGGGAGTTATACATACACGAAATGAATTATCTATTTATGAACAGACAATTCACTATAGGGAGAAGCTGTATCAATTAACAAGTAATACAGTTTGGGCCCCTAGAATATCGCGTCTCAGTTTTATTCGTGGTAATCTATTCGATTGGGTAGAAAGACCCAATGAATTTGAAGTTGCATATAATCTCCGATCTCCAAGGGGGAGGAAAAATGATAATCAAAAAAATTCTTATTTTTGTCGAATTGTACAACATAAAACGAAAGAGCAACTTCCTTATGAAAGAGTTTTATCTAGAATAAGACGGAGAAATGTACAAGAATTAGAATCTCAATTAGAAGATATTTTATTAGAAGAGCAATTCGTAATACTAGGATTTTCTCGATCATCTACGGAATATCGGATGGAGTATCAATTATTCAATAAACCCATGTTATTCATAGGAGGACGTTTCCTCTGGGATCCTACTAGTTCATTATTTCAAACTTATCAATCTATTTTTTCGCGTCAGGAATTATTTGTGGATGAAGAAATACTGAGAAGACTTTATGTTACTTACGGAGCAAGGAGGGAGCGGGAAAAATCTCGTTCAAGTCAAAAAATTAAACAATTTTTTCTTCGTCGTGGATATGGTCGGGATCTAATGACTAATTTATCCATCAATTGGTGGAACCAATTACCTCTTATTGAAAAAAATAATATTGAGACTTTTAAACGTATCGAAGGAATTGGTGTCCGACTGAAACGCCCACAAGTTTTTACCCCTGTGTATCTATACCAACGTTGGCTAATCGAAAATCCGCGGGAAAAATTGACTCGTTTTGAGTTATTAGATAATCAACAGAGATGGTTAAAAGCAAATAGTTCGTTATTGAATGATTTTTCCATTTATAGTACTCTTCTGGAAAGTTACCATTATTTATTCAATTTCTTTTTATCCAATAAAATCTTATTAAATGAAATGATAGAAGTATTGTTAATAAATGGATGGCTATTTAAAAATGAGATTGGACACTTCATTAATATAACAAAGAAATAGAAACTGACTCCTTTTTTTTTACAAAAAAATTCGGGATTCCTGTGAAATAGCCTATTTTTGGGAGAGATGAAAGCATAGTATTTTTAGTATTTTTCGTATACCCTAAAAATGGTGATGTTTACTGATACTTATAATCTTTATTGAGTCATACTACCAGACTTTTATTAAATACTAAAAGATTCATTCGAATGGAACACTAACTCTATCTAAATGGATTTTATGGTATTTGGTAAGAAGAGTGTTTGACTAGATATACGTTCAATGGTATGTATATCGATTATTATTTAAGTTAAGCACATCGGACTTTTGTATGATAAAGAAATAGTATTTAGAAATAGTATTTATGGAGCGACTCACTAAATTGATAAACAAATTTTTAAAAAGCATACCTTGTAACCTTGTAAAAAGGCATACCAAGAATTTTTTTATATGTATCTTCCGAAAAGAGATATATTTACTTTTTTATGTCCTTTCCCACGAAATGTCTTTCCCACGAAGTCTAAATGACTTATATTGGTACTTATGATTCGATTCAATCAGTCACTCCTAATTCAATTTAATCAATCAGTTTATTCGGGGAAGAAATGATTTACTCAATATAAAAGTGAGAAAGAAATGAAAAGTTTTTTCGGATTATATGCTTTACCACAAATTTATTTAATCCAATGTATCGGGATTGACGGGGCTCGAACCCGCAACTTCCGTCTTGACAGGGCGGTACTCTAACCGATTGAACTACAATCCCATTAAATATGAATTTATTCATATCCATAAGCCTTTGTGTCAAATGAATTCTGGAATGTAAAATAAATAATAATAAATATTTTTTATTTTTTGCGGGATTTCCCGTACCTCCCCCAGGAAGGTCAAGAAATACCAATAATATTAAGAAAAAATAAATAAATAAAATTTAACCAATTTTTAGTTTGGTAAAACCGAAATTGGGTCGAGCTGGATTTGAACCAGCGTAGGCATTGCCAGCGGATTTACAATCCGTCCCCATTAACCACTCGAGCATCGACCCGAAGGGAGGAGATAGAAAAAACTAATATTTTTATATTTTTATCTCCTTTTCTTCTAAAAACAAATGAATGTAGAAGAATCTTTGGAGAATAATTAAATATACCAAAGGTTTCTTCATGGTACCCCCAGGGGAATTTGAATCCCCGTCGCCTCCTTGAAAGAGAGGTGTCCTAAGCCACTAGACGATGGGGGCTCGATCCTTTATTTATGTTACTCAATTCGCTATTTACTGTCAATAGCTTGTTCTATTCTACTTCAGTCCTATCTCTTTATTAAAGATTTCACGTCTAATTTTCGATACAAAAAGGAAAAAACTCCGCCGAATTCCTACATTTTTTTTTTCATATTTCATTCGAAAGAATTATTGAAATAATTCAAATTTCGGGATGGGGGAAAAACTAATAGAAAAAATAGTGGAATAACCTTTTTGTAATAAATGAAAAAAAAAATTGATTTTTTTAGTTATAAAAACGAAGGAATATTTTCTTACTATAGCTATAGCTTATAGCTATAGATGGAAATATATATTTCGACCCAAGGAATAAACCTGGGAGGAGATGTAGGACTAACTATCGGAATAAATAAAAAATGAAATTGACGAATAAAGAAGAAATATTACGAGTGAAAGAACTCGAATAATTTTTTTCGAGGTAGAGGGATAAAATTCCACTCATTTTGTAATAAAATTGAAAATAAGGAAATTTTTTGAATATTTTTGTATATATACGGAGTTTCTCGCAACCCATAAGCGCGTAAGCTTCGATTTTTTCGAATCAAAGTCTCTCCAGTAATCTTCTTCTTTCCCAGATCCTTTGAGATCGGTAAAATAGAATTGTGAGTCTTAAGAATACTGATTGTGGAAGCATATGGTTACACGATAGAGATACTATTCGTATTTTTACTCAATATCGAAAATTGTCCCTCGTTTTTCACTTTTCAAACACATGAATACAAAAATTTATCATTTGGACCTTAGTGACGAGTATTCTTCCACTACAAAAGAAAAATGAAAGTCAAGAAAGATGTGTTATCTACAAAAATAAGACATACCATTTGGATATCCAAGAAAAATATCGGTAAGCTTGCTAAAAGTCTCATAATAAAATTCGATTTCCTTTTGATAGATCAAGTATTGGAGCGAGCATCGGATTGATAAATTACGACGAAGACCATGTAAATAATTAGACTAAAAATGTGAATAGTTAGAATGTCATTTAATAAATAGTAAAATTACTACAACTATGGTTATATAACTATGGTTACTATAATCAGAAAGAGTCGAACTCTGTGTCTCATAACATAAATAAAGAGAGGGCCGCCATCTCTTACGGCAGGGAAACTCCAGAGATTTCTACGATCCATCAATCGATCACTTCATCGGTATTTTCGCGAGATCACTCACTGAAATTTATTAATACAAAAAAAGATCGAGTAATCATTCCTCGAACCAAGCGAGACATTTTTCTTCGCCGATCGAGCAATACAGAAATAGAAACAAAGTATTAGTTTTTTCCTAAACCCCTATAAATGAATTACTCGTAGATTAACAAACAAAATCAGATCCTATTTTTATTTGAGTAATAAATATTTTTTATAAAAAAATATTTATCGAATCGGATAATCTGTTCGTAACTCCCCCTTCGTGATATTCGACTATTTCAGGTGAGTTTTTCGAAATTCAGGATTTTTTTTTATTTTATCCAAGGAATTGTCCCATTTTACTAAATTGAAACTGGTGGATATTGAAAGTATTCCATTATTTTTTGTATCCCTTCTCTACCTCTTTACTATTGAAGTCTCCATCCGATCTAATAATATTTTTTGAAGAGAAAGAATTATTAACTGTATCTATTACGAAATAGCTACCACCCCTTATTTTTTATACTATGTACGTGGGGAGAGAAGCAAACATAAACATATAAAATTGGAATTTCCGGTTTCATATAAATTTATTTAGATTGGGTTGACAACGATACTATTCTTATTACACACTATATATAAACACACTATATATAAATTTGTTTCTTCAGTAGTTTACTCGATTACTCGCCCCTTTAACTCAGTGGTAGAGTAACGCCATGGTAAGGCGTAAGTCATCGGTTCAAATCCGATAAGAGGCTCTTATTATTTCTTCGAATAAGTAAAAGAAATAGATACGTAATAAAATAGAGATAATTAAACCTTTCAAATAAGAAAAATAAATATAAGAAAAAGAAATAGACTTATTATTCCTTATGTATGTTATTATTCCCTATATCGTATCGATCGAGTCATAATGGAAATTTAAGGGGGAGGGGGTACGGACAAAGAAGAAACATATTATAATTTTTTTGTACGTTCGAGATCGTACGTTTGAGACACAAAAATGAAATAAAATATTTTATTTGTTAGTAAACCTGATGCTACTATTTATCGAGAATTTGGCTACTCTTATAATGGATTTCAATAGAAGTAATAATACAAATTAATTAATGGAACGAATATTATGGAAGAGATATCTTTTTGGGAAATAGTGAAATTCCAATACATTATAAAATAGTTTTATTTATTTTTTATTAGAGTAGGAACCGTATTTCATTTAGATGTACTTTTTACTCCATCGGAAGTTGGATAGAAACATATGCATACTAAATCCGGTATACCGAAGATAAAAATGAGTGAATCCATTGAGTCAAAGGGACATGAAAGAAAAGAAATAAAAAGAAAAGAAAAGCTTACCTACCTTCTAAATTTTTTTAATTATTTGAGTCTATTACGGGATGAAATAATGAAACAAAATTTTTGTGTTATATTTTCCAGAAAGGAAGTAAATATAATAATTTATTTGGTTAATCAATCCAGTCCGG
Organism: Sphagnum tenellum; assembly: GCA_963921925.1. Classification (NCBI taxonomy): domain Eukaryota; kingdom Viridiplantae; phylum Streptophyta; class Sphagnopsida; order Sphagnales; family Sphagnaceae; genus Sphagnum; species Sphagnum tenellum. Next base: position 6,270,349 of record OY998152.1, on the reverse strand, counting down.
CCAGTCTGGAAAAAAAAATAGAAAAAAAAGAAATAGGGTTCGTTAGGGAATAATCCATCAATTATTGGAATTTGATATCGTATTCGAGGTGCTTAAAAAAGAAATGATTAAAGTAGTTGAATGGGAGAATCACTATGACTATAGCCATTGGAAAGTCTTCTAAAGAACCGAAGGGTTTATTCGATAGTATGGATGACTGGCTAAGAAGAGACCGTTTCGTATTTGTAGGTTGGTCTGGCCTATTGCTTTTTCCCTGTGCCTATTTCTCACTAGGTGGGTGGTTCACAGGTACAACTTTTGTGACTTCATGGTATACTCATGGGTTGGCTAGTTCTTATCTAGAAGGTTGTAACTTCCTAACCGCTGCAATTTCGACCCCTGCTAATAGTTTAGCACATTCTTTGCTACTTCTATGGGGTCCTGAAGCACAAGGAGATTTTACCCGTTGGTGTCAATTAGGAGGTTTATGGACCTTCGTCGCTCTTCATGGAGCTTTTGCTCTGATAGGCTTCATGTTGCGTCAATTTGAACTTGCTCGATCTGTACAATTACGTCCTTATAATGCAATTGCTTTTTCTGCTCCAATTGCTGTTTTTGTTTCTGTATTTCTGATTTATCCTCTGGGTCAATCTGGTTGGTTTTTCGCGCCCAGCTTCGGTGTAGCAGCTATTTTCCGATTCATACTTTTTTTTCAAGGTTTTCATAATTGGACTTTAAACCCATTTCATATGATGGGAGTTGCTGGAGTATTAGGAGCTGCTCTTCTATGTGCTATTCACGGTGCTACCGTGGAAAATACTTTGTTTGAGGATGGTGATGGCGCAAATACATTTCGTGCTTTTAATCCAACCCAATCTGAAGAAACTTATTCCATGGTTACAGCTAACCGCTTTTGGTCCCAAATCTTCGGTGTTGCTTTCTCCAATAAACGTTGGTTACACTTCTTTATGTTATTCGTACCAGTAACTGGTTTATGGATGAGTGCTATCGGAGTAGTTGGTCTAGCTCTGAACCTACGGGCATATGATTTTGTTTCCCAGGAGATTCGTGCAGCGGAAGATCCTGAATTTGAAACTTTCTACACCAAAAATATTCTTCTGAACGAAGGTATTCGTGCCTGGATGGCAGCCCAAGATCAGCCTCATGAAAATCTTGTATTCCCTGAGGAGGTTCTACCCCGTGGAAACGCTCTTTAATGGAACCTTAGCTTTAGGTGGTCGTGATCAAGAAACTACAGGTTTCGCCTGGTGGGCAGGTAATGCCCGGCTCATCAACCTATCTGGTAAATTACTTGGTGCTCACGTAGCTCACGCTGGATTAATTGTATTTTGGGCCGGAGCAATGAATTTATTTGAAGTTGCCCACTTCGTACCAGAGAAGCCTATGTATGAACAAGGCCTAATTCTATTGCCCCATTTAGCCACTTTGGGATGGGGGGTAGGTCCCGGTGGAGAAGTTATAGATACTTTTCCGTATTTCGTATCTGGAGTACTTCACTTAATTTCTTCTGCAGTCCTAGGTTTCGGAGGTATTTACCACGCACTTATCGGACCAGAAACTCTAGAGGAATCTTTTCCATTCTTTGGTTATGTGTGGAAAGACAAAAACAAAATGACCACTATTTTGGGTATCCATTTAATTTTGTTAGGTGTTGGTGCCTTCCTACTGGTGCTCAAAGCTTTGTATTTCGGAGGTGTATATGATACTTGGGCTCCTGGCGGTGGAGACGTAAGGAGGATTACGAATCTTACTCTTAGTCCGAGTGTCATATTCGGTTATTTGCTCAAATCACCTTTTGGTGGAGAGGGCTGGATTGTTAGTGTAGATAATCTAGAAGATATTATCGGAGGACATATTTGGTTAGGTTCCATTTGTATTTTCGGCGGAATCTGGCATATCCTGACCAAACCTTTTGCATGGGCTCGTCGCGCTCTTGTATGGTCCGGTGAGGCTTATCTATCCTACAGTTTAGCAGCTATTTCCATTTTTGGGTTTACCGCTTGCTGCTTCGTTTGGTTCAATAATACGGCCTATCCCAGTGAATTTTATGGGCCTACTGGGCCGGAAGCTTCTCAAGCTCAAGCTTTTACTTTTTTAGTTAGAGACCAACGCCTTGGTGCTAATGTAGGTTCCGCCCAGGGACCCACGGGTTTAGGTAAATACCTTATGCGCTCCCCCACCGGAGAAATTATTTTTGGAGGGGAAACCATGCGCTTTTGGGATCTCCGTGCTCCTTGGTTGGAACCTTTGAGAGGTCCTAATGGATTAGATTTGAGTAAACTTAAAAAAGACATACAGCCTTGGCAAGAACGACGTTCCGCAGAATATATGACTCATGCTCCATTAGGTTCTTTAAATTCTGTGGGTGGAGTAGCTACTGAAATTAACGCAGTAAATTATGTTTCTCCCCGAAGTTGGTTATCTACCTCGCATTTTGTTTTAGGATTCTTTTTCTTTGTAGGTCATTTATGGCACGCAGGAAGAGCACGTGCGGCTGCAGCCGGATTTGAGAAAGGAATCGATCGTGATTTTGAACCTGTTCTTTCTATGACACCTTTAAACTAGAGTAATAAATCAAACCGAAGTTTTTATTATTTTTTCCAAGCTTCTCATAATGGCTCGGTCATTTGGCCGAGTCATTCTATTTCATATATATATATATAGTCCCTTTTGCGAATAATACTTATCCAGAAAATGAGAAAAGGAGAGGGAGGGATTCGAACCCTCGATAGTTTTAGAAACTATGCCGGTTTTCAAGACCGGAGCCATAAACCACTCGGCCATCTCTCCCATAAATATGTTTTTATCTTTCAGGTAAGATGAAGGGAAAAAGAGACCACTACCATAGCAATGAAAAAAGACATGGCATTCTTATAGAGGAGTAATATATCAAATTTGTTGAGAAAGAACCGGAAAGGCAAACTAGTAAATTTCAAATTAATCTATCTTTTCTTTTTTTATTCCACAACATTTTTGGATCGGTAGTTCAATCTAATTCATTGCCAGATAGGGATTAAATGGTATAATTTATTTCATTTTTTTAAAGATTGGAGAATTACAACCATGACTATTGCTTTCCAGTTGGCTGTGTTTGCACTAATTGCTATTTCATTTCTCCTAGTAATTGGTGTGCCTGTCGTGCTTGCCTCCCCTGATGGTTGGTCCAGCAACAAAAATGTCGTATTTTCAGGTGCTTCATTATGGATTGGATTAGTCTTTCTGGTTGGTATTCTTAATTCCTTCATATCCTAAATGAAGGAGGGGGTCAAAAAAGGCCCTCCCTTGGTAAACATTATATTATAAGTTTCGGAAGGTTTTTTATACAAGTCCCGAGGTATGAAATAAATGGACTCCAGGGAGGGCTTTTATTCCTTCTCCAGCTTTTTGGTGAGTGACCGAAAGAACCCTAGGGAAGAATTGACTATATAAAGAAAGATGTATTAACATAATAAGGAATAAATACAAGAGATAATTGCGGGTATGGTTTAATGGTAAAATTCCTCCTTGCCAAGGAGAATATGCGGGTTCGATTCCCGCTACCCACCTCTCCAAAAAAAAGAAAATTTCATATGTTAGTATAATAGAATCAATTGCAATTTTTTTCTATTCGACTACTATTCCATTCAACTTCTTATTATGCTCCTTATTATGATTTTAGCGGAGACGGGATTTGAACCCGTGACCTCAAGGTTATGAGCCTTGCGAGCTACCAGGCTGCTCTACCCCGCGTTATGAAATAATAACATATTCTTGATTGACCAAACAAGTAATTCATCCTTAACCCTTCTGAATAAAAATCCCCCCCCAATTAATTTGGGGGATTTTCAATTTCATTTTCCACCTAAAATTTTCCACCTAAATATGTCTATTCGAAATCTACCTCTACCAACTAGATTTGGTTACTCCAGGCAATAAACATGCATGAGCCATTTCACGAAGTACATGTTTTCACGAAGTACATGTCTGGATAGACCAAAATCTCGATAGTTAGCTCTAGGCCTTCCGGTTAGGAAGCAACGACGATGAAGACGATTAGGTGCACTATTACGCAGTAAAGATTGTAGCTATTTCTGAAATTGCCACTTTTCATCCAATGATAGAGCCTCACCCATCTTTTTTTTTATCAATTGACGAATAATTCGGTATTTTTGTTCCAATCTCTGCTTTTTCTTCTCCCTTTGAATGAGACTTTTTCTTGCCATAATTTTTTTGATTATTGATATATCACATCCCCGTCAGATGGTAAAGTTGTACGAAAAGAAAGAGTTCTTTGTTAAAAATTATTTTTTTAGTTTTTATCTCTCCCTCCGTTATGTTTAATAACCCCCTTGGCTTTAAGCCAAAGGGTCATTTTTATTTTTTATTTAATGGAAATTCATCATTAACCGAATTTCCCTGATGTAGATGCAATTAGGAAAGCAGCATAAGTAAATATATAACCGACAGAGAAATGAGCTAGTCCGACTAGTCTCGCTTGAACAATAGAAAGAGCCACTGGCTTATCTTTCCATCGAACTAGGTTAGCCAGGGGTGTACGCTCATAAGCCCATGCCAGAGTCTCGATAAGTTCTTGCCAATAACCACGCCAAGAGATAAGAAACATAAAACCGGTGGCCCAGACAAGATGTCCAAATAAAAACATCCATGCCCAAACGGATAAACTATTCATACCAAAGGGATTGTACCCATTAATAAGTTGCGAGGAATTCAACCATAAGTAATCTCTTAGCCATCCCATTAAATAGGTCGAAGATTCATTAAATTGAGCTACATTTCCTTGCCATAGAGTAATATGTTTCCAATGCCAATAAAAAGTAACCCATCCAATAGTATTTAGCATCCAAAAAACCGCTAAGTAAAAAGCATCCTAGGCCGAAATATCACAAGTACCACCTCGTCCTGGACCATCGCAAGGGAAACTATAACCAAATTCTTTTTTATCTGGCATTAACTTAGATCCACGTGCATCTAGAGCACCTTTTACCAAGATTAATGTAGTTGTATGTAAACCCAAAGCAATGGCATGATGAACTAAAAAGTCTCCGGGACCAATTGTTAAAAATAGTGAATTACTATTATTATTGATAGCATCCAGCCAACCGGGTAACCAGAGACTTTGACCAGCATTAAAAGCTGGGCTATCTGCTGAAGATAAGAGCACGTCGAAACCGTATAAAGCTTTACCATGAGCAGATTGGATCCATTGAGCAAATACAGGTTCAATCAAAATTTGTTTTTCTGGAGTACCGAAAGCAAGCATAACATCATTATGAACGTAAAGTCCCAAGGTATGGAAACCTAGGAATAAACTCGCCCAACTTAGATGTGATATAATAGCTTCCTTGTGCTCTAACATTCTTGCCAATACATTATTTTTATTTTGTTCCGGATTATAATCCCTAATAAAGAAAATAGCTCCATGAGCAAAAGCACCTGTCATTATAAATCCAGCAATATATTGATGATGAGTATATAACGCAGCTTGAGTAGTAAAGTCTTGTGCTAGAAATGCATAGGGGGGTAGAGAATACATATGTTGAGCTACTAGAGAAGTAATAACTCCTAAAGAGGCTAGAGCAAGACCCAATTGGAAATGAAGAGAATTATTAATTGTGTCATAAAGACCCTTATGTCCGTGGCCCAATCGGCCCCCTGGAGGAGTATGTGCTTCCAAAATTTCTTTGATACTATGGCCAATTCCGAAGTTGGTTCTATACATATGACCGGCGATGATAAAAACAACTGCAATAGCTAAATGATGATGAGCCATATCAGTCAACCATAGACTTTGGGTCTGTGGATGAAAACCTCCGAGGAAAGTTAAAATAGCAGTACCTGATCCTTGAGAAGTACCAAATAAATGACTATTTGAGTCAGGATTCTGGGCATAAATATTCCACTGACCTGCAAAAAAGGGTCCTAAACCTTGGGGATGTGGTAATGCCGTTAGTAGATTACCCCATCTTATGTGTTCACCTCTTGATTCGGGGATAGCCACATGGACTAAATGTCCCGTCCAAGCTAGGGAACTGACTCCAAAAAGTCCTGACAAATGATGATTGAGACGAGATTCAGCATTTTTGAACCATGAAATACTTGGTTTCCATTTAGGTTGTAGATGTAACCAACCCGCGATTAGAAAAATGGCGGAGAGAAACAATAGAAAAAGAGCTCCAGTATAAAGATCCTGATTGTTGCGCAGACCAATTGTATACCACCATTGATATACACCGGAATAAGCTATATTAACTGGACCCGAAGCTCCACCTCGAGTAAAAGCTTCTACAGCGGGTTGACCAAAATGGGGATCCCAAATTGCATGAGCAATAGGCCTTACATGTAAAGGATCTTGTACCCATGCTTCGAAATTACCCTGCCAAGCCACATGGAATAAATTACCGGAAGTCCATAGGAAAATAATGGCTAACTGACCGAAATGAGAAGCAAAAATCTTTTGATAAAGACGCTATTCGGTCATATCATCGTGACTTTCAAAGTCATGTGCGGTAGCGATACCAAACCAAATACGACGAGTAGTTGGGTCTTGAGATAGGCCCTGGCTAAATTTTGGAAATCTTGATGCCATAGTGCTTTTCAAATCCTCCTAGCCATTATCCTACTGCAATAATTCTTGCTAGGAAGAATGCCCATGTTGTGGCAATCCCACCTAGAAGATAATGAGCTACACCTACAGCACGGCCTTGTATGATACTTAAGGCTCTAGGCTGGATAGCAGGAGCAACTCTTAGTTTGTTGTGAGCCCAAATAATAGACTCGATAAGTTCTTGCCAATATCCACGGCCACTAAATAGAAACATTAAACTGAAAGCCCAGACGAAATGAGCACCCAAAAACAAGAGGCCATATGCAGATAATGAGGAACCATAAGATTGTATTACTTGAGACGCCTGTGCCCATAGAAAGTCACGGAGCCATCCATTAATGGTAATTGAACTTTGTGCAAAGTTACCTCCTGTAATGTGAGTTACCACTCCTTGATCACTTATGCTACCCCAAACATCAGATTGCATTTTCCAGCTAAAATGAAAAATGACTACCGAAATTGCATTGTACATCCAAAATAAACCCAAGAAAACATGATCCCAAGCAGACACTTGACACGTCCCTCCTCTTCCGGGTCCATCACATGGGAATCGAAAACCGAGATTAGCTTTATCAGGTATTAGGCGGGAACTACGAGCAAATAAAACACCCTTGAATAGTATCAAAACAGTGACATGGATAGTAAAGGCATGAATATGATGTACTAGAAAGTCTGCCGTTCCTAATGGAATTGGTAATAAAGCCACTTTGCCACCGACTGCGACTAGATCACCACCACCCCAGGTTAAACTGGTGCTTGCTGTTGCATTGGGAGCTGTTAAACCAGGTGCTAAAGCATGGGTATTTTGTATCCATTGGGCAAAAACGGGTTGTAATTGTATAGCAGTATCTGAAAACATATCTTGGGGGCGTCCCAAAGCACTCATGGTATCATTATGAATGTATAAACCAAAACTATGAAAACCTAAAAAGATACAAGCCCAGTTGAGATGCGATATTATTGCATCACGGTGTCGAAGGACACGATCTAATAAATTGTTATATTGAGTTGTTGGATCATAATCTCTCACCATAAAAATAGCAGCATGTGCAGCAGCTCCAACTACGAGAAAACCACCGATCCACATGTGATGTGTAAATAGAGAGAGTTGGGTACCATAATCAGTAGCTAGATATGGATAAGGAGGCATAGAATACATGTGATGAGCTACCACGATAGTTAGAGAACCTAGCAGAGCCAGGTTAAGGGCTAATTGGGCGTGCCACGAAGTAGTTAGAATCTCATAAATACCTTTATGGCCTTCACCTGTAAAAGGCCCTTTGTGAGCCTCTAGAATTTCTTTGATACTATGGCCAATTCCGAAGTTAGTTCTATACATATGACCAGCTACTAAAAAAAGAACTGCAATAGCTAAATGATGATGTGCCGTATCAGTTAGCCATAAACCTCCTGTAACTGGATTTAATCCCCCACGGCAAATACAACTAGTTTTCAGGTTTATGTTGGGCAAGTGCCAGGACCTCATTAGATACCACTTTTAGTTCTCTGCCAGTTCCAACTTGTGACCTTTGAATCACACAAAAGTTTTGCACTTGATTTACACAAGATTGAAAGTTAAAACACCAGCAAAGATGAGGAGGAGAATGAGCATTAAGAAAGATGGAACATCAAGAGTGAAAATGTGTGAGGACATTGGAAACAATGATAGAAATAACATAATCACACAAAATTGTAAATCCTTTGTTTGTCCTCTCTCCTCCGAAAAACAGATTTTTGGTGGGTTGTAAATTGATTTTGGTATACAGAAAACTTTGATGCTGGTGGAAAGGAAGAAGTAAATGGATAATAATTGTAAATTAACTGCCTGCATAGCATGTGCCCACCACCTTGTTGCTATACCATGAATGTACTTGTGGGAAAGCATATGTGTGAGTTAATTGAAGGGAAAAAAAAACCAAATAAAACGCAAAACTTCTAGCACAGCTAAACCATGGTGGTGTAAACACCTCTCTTCATTGTCCAAATAACTTTGTTCTGAGAGAGAGAGAGAGAGAGAGAGAGAGAAAAGCTAGAAATACTATTTGGAGCTTGTTTGTAAAACACCCAGTAATGCTAAACCGCAGAAGAAGAGTGATTGCAAGTTTGATCACAATCAGCAGCCGGTTGCAAAAAAAGTTGGATGTTGCTGCTGCTGCTGCTGCTGCTGCAAGCTTGATTGATTGATTGGAGAGGATATTGATGGTGGGATTTTTGTTGCTTATGGCAAGAAATCAAAAGGAGTTTCGATCAACAATTTATATGTCTTCTTCTATCTATTATCTTGGCTCAGTCACTGTTAATGACATTTCATTAGAAATTGGGCTGTCATCGGGATTATTTGGTATCTGTGTGTCTGGAGTTGTTGATCCAACTAAACTCCAAGGATCATTCACTGAAACTGGACATTGAGCAGATTCTAAATGCGGCTCTAAAATAGCCAATATCACCTGCAGCCAGCAGAAAACACACCAAAAAAACACGGACACCTGTTTGTATTAGGAAAAACCTGTCAACAAAATTATCTAGACTGGCATGTTTTGAGCTCTAAACCACATCTATGGGATCATCTGCAATTGCATGTGATCGATAATCTAGAATGTCCAATTATTTAATATATAATTGTTATTTAAATACTAGAAACAGCATCATCCTTGGAGGAATAATTTAGATTAAAAAACAACCTTAATTAATGAATTAAGAAAGAGTTACCTTTATTGATGGTCGGCAGTCTTTCTCATAAGCTGCACACATGATAGCCAGCTCTGCCATGTCTTGATAAATGGCCCGGGGATAATTGCCTTCTAACTGTGCATCTACTATGGTCTCAATCCCTCCTTCTTGTAGCCTTGGTGTAGCCTGGATTGAGAATCAATTGCAAACAACACAATATCAGAAAAATTTATATAGTAAAATTGCAATTTGCAGCACCTTGAGAGAATGTAGCAGCTGCTACTTACTAAAGACACAAATTTTGTAGCACACTTAAATGAAATTGGTAAAGGCTTTATATGTATGTGTATTCATTCAAAGCAGTAAATTCTTGGATTCATTAATTCCATCATCATCGCTCCGAGAGATTTAACTCTGGATGGTTTGTAACTCATGTATGTGGCCCCAAATTTCAGACTGACTGGCTGACAAGCACATGTATGTATGTATGTACCCATTGGACTAGATTATTGAGTTCGTCCCCTTGGTTGTTTCCATTGATAGCTCTTTGGCCAGTTATAAGCTCTAAGAGAACCACACCATAGCTATAAACATCACTGGCTGGCGTGAGTTGCCGTTTCATGAAGTATTGTGGATCAATATACCTGAGCCAAAGACACCCATCAAATCAACTTGCAAATTTCATGATTTTATCCAAACTTAAGAACCAACCCTTCATCAGGGCTGCCCAAGAGGTCCAAATTTTCTCTGACAGTCTTTGGAAACAATCCAAGCTCAAAAAGGTTAACACAAAACCACAGCTTGTAAAAATACATACATGCATGCATGCATATTTATTTATGTATGTATATTTATATATATTTATGAAAGTTAGTGAAATATTGTAAGATAATAATTTATTATATAACAAATTACTCACCCAGCAGTGCCAGCCAATCTGGTGGTAACATGAGAGAAAAAGTCGGGAGTTTCTCTTGAAATACCAAAATCGCTGACTTTTGCAACCAAGTTTTCGTCCAACAAGATGTTGCTAGGCTTCACATCTCGGTGAATCACTGGTGGATCCTGGAGCATTTGTCACAAAAGGAAGAAGAAGAAAATCAATATCCAACACCCAAATTTGGCAAAAAGCAATCAAGGAAAAAACCCGTCAATTATTATTACTACTTGTTCAAACTGTTTCTTTCTTCTCCAATGGATTTGTCGATCGTGTGTCACCATTAAACCCGACAAATTGAAGCACATATTGATACAAGTTACAACACAATTATGAAGTTGGTGGTAATTCTATAACTGATCTCATCACTTTTGAAATTGGGTTTTCAAGCAATGGAAAGTACCGCAAAGGAGTGGAGGTAATCCAGCCCCCGTGCAATCTGCACTGAAATTTCCAGCCTCTTATACCAATCCAAGTATTTGGCACCCTTTCTTGCTGCAAGACCCACATGCCAAAATACAAAAACAAGCCTGGTTCAGCTCAACAATTTGCTTCAGAATCCCAGCAGCATTTCAGTATCACTCAAATCAGGAAAGTTACCATAAACAATCTAGACTTTGATGCTGCAAATGTTTGGAAATTTTATCATCAAAATCCAGTTGACCCTGCAGATGTTCTACTTACTGAAAAGATGCCCATGCAGGTTCCCATTTTTCATGTACTCATACACCAGTATCTGTACCCACCCAGATGAAAAAAAATTCAATGAGTACCTTGAATCCAAGGGTTTCAATGAGTACCTCAAACTCTAAACCCTAAACCCTTGGGCTTCTGCCTAAACAGATGGCAGAAATTAAGTCTACTTATTCAGTTAAATTTGCCTATTTAGGCGAACTTGGTTGCGGTTTGCCACTGTAAACCAAACCTGGAAATGTGGGAAAAGGGGAACAACAAACCTACCTGCAAGTGGCTTTCATCACAGAATCCCTCCAAGCGCACCAAGTTCTTGTGATGCAACCGACTTAGTAGCAGCACCTGCCACGATGAATTTGAGGGAATTGTTGTGTCATGAATACATGAAATCATGAACAAAATGCAAGTGTTTTTGAGGTGTTTCTAGGAGTGAACATGCACTGTGTATGTACATTTAGTGATGGAGAAAAAAGAATGGAAAACCAAGCAATTGTCCAGGTTACATTACCCAATTATGGAACACCAGAAAATATAACATCAGGAACAATCAAGCAACTACTCTTTCTAGAGATTTGAGAAAGGCAGTTAGTAGGCACAACAATATGTTGATGGATTCATGAACTGGTCACAACAATTTCATCTCCTCATGCTATTGATTACAAAGAAATTTTTTCGTATCGAGTGTGGAATTTGCAGAAATGAGAGTGGTCCAAAACATTTGTATGTATACTTGTATGTAACATACCTCATTCTTGAACTCAGATTGGCTTTCAGGAGTATATGCAAAGCCTGAACCACGTTTAATGGCTAAGGTCCTGCCATCAGGAAATGTCCCAATAAACACTTTCCCAAATCCTCCTGACCCAATCTCATGTTCTTTGTCAAACCCATTTGTCGCTTTTGCTAGATCTTGCAAGTTGAATCGCTTAACCCCCTTGGGAGCTTCCCAAGTTTGAACATCATGTGCTGGTTTCCCCACATGCACACGCACAAATGAAACAAATTGTTGATAAACTTACTTAATACATCAATGTGTGCAAATATATTGAAAGTTTTTCCAAGCTTTTTCTCAAGTTTACAAACGTCTTCCATTAATCATTTCTGGATCTTTCTTCCACAAGATGATCATGAAACTCCTCCCAAACTTGTCATATTTACCTCTGGAAACAAGTAACACAGAAAAAAGGTAGCTAGTACTAGGTACTTCCCACTAGGCGGTACCACTCAAGCATGGGTAGTAAACCCACATGCTAAGATCGATAACAACCCCTTTTGCTATCACAATTCAATAGGGTTTAACAAATCCTCTTTAAAATTACAATTGAAATAGTCGTGATCAGGTTTGTATAATTGTTGTTGTCTTCGGCGTATCCACAAGAGCAAGAAAATGGCGATTGCAAGAAGCACCACCACTGCTGCAATGCAAACTCCCACCACAGCTCCTGCTGGAAACTTTTTGGATGTCGATGATTGAACTGCACACAAGAAAGACGCAGAGCAATTTTATTCCCAGTTAAAATCATCATCACTCAAAATTGCTGGCCCCCCCTTCAGATCACTTCTACCATCATAACACTAGATAGAGAGCTCTGGGAAAGTGCACACTTTGTACTACTCTAGCTCAAAGAACAAACACTAAGTTTACTAGTCTGTTGCATGGATGCATAATCCATCACACTTAGAGCTAATCCAAGATGGAAATTTTGTGCTACGAGTTGGGATTTGGGTATAGAACCTTGATAGCAAATGCAGAGAGTGGAGTTGATGAGATATTGTTTTGGAGGACAAGGTGGACACTCTGCCAAAAAAAATGTGGTGAGGAAGAATATTGAAAAATTATTCGTGCAAAAGATCAAACATGGGTGAAAAAGAGCAGCAAAACAAAAAGTCTTAAATGTTGAGATCAATTTTGAGAACTAGGAGGGATGATGGACATGCTCAATTGATTTTTTAAGCATCACTATAAGAAAAAGTGTCCTTTTCAACCCGATGAAACAACTTGGGTTTGGGTTTAGCAACTTGGGTTTTGCACAACCAGATTCAGCTCACCATTTGCAGCTATGTATCGTTGGAAGGCTTGGCAACTGAGTACCCCAGCTGTACAATATGTGTCTGTACCAGTCTCATCCGTAGAGTTACTAAAACAATTTCCATAGATTTTAGAGTCCCTGCAACAACAACAACACATTTCCAAAGATACCCAAGTTTTGATTTGAAAAGAGTTTTGATTGTTCTTCATTTCTGCTACACTTAACAATTACACTATTGTTGGGTTTAGGGTTTAGAGTTTACTACCGATTTCTGAGTTGCTACCAATTTGTGACAAAATGGCCAAAGATTATTATACAAGTTGGGTAGGTGGGGTGGGGGAGACTGGTCCAGTGACATGCACATACCATGCTAGGGTTGGGCCAAGCACAGGCTTGTTTCCTGTAAAGTAGTTGCAGTCAAGCCCTCTGCAAAAATTATTACAGAAAAGCCAAAATAGTTTACTATCCAATTCACATCTCTCAAGTCCCAGGCCAAAAAACGAAAAGAAAAAAAAGTCTAATTTTTCCCACAGTTTGAGTGGGCTTACACTTCAGTAGCTTTCGTGTTTGTGTTGTTTATAGAGGGAAGTTGTCCGTAGAGCTGGTTGTCACTAATGAACCTGCTTGAAAATTGATGGGGATTAGGGTTTCATGTCGATCTCAAATTTTAGTTTACCCAAATGCTACATTGCTACATACATTCGAGAAACATTGTTCTATACATACATCACACATTTTTTCAACATTAAACTTAGTTTAAACCATTGTAACACATGTAAAACTAATTCATTACAAGAAGAGTAACTGCTCACAAGTGTGGACTTACAAATGAGAAAGATTGTTTAGCCCAAGTAACCAAGGTTCAACGGTTGAATACAGATAGTTTGCCTCTAAATCGCTGAGAAAAATCATCAACATAATATATTAGTACCCATGATTAGTGCGCATCTTGTGAAAGCCACATTCATTTGCAATTAGAGCACATCATGATTCAAGAGCTTTCTCGTGGATCCTACTTGTAAGAAGACCATTGAGACTTTGGGTTTGACAATGTAAAAGAAAGCCTAAAAGTCTCTGAATTAGACACACTCACTCTCTCTCTCACTAACATTCGGTGGAAGACATAGTGGCAAACTTGAGAGTTATGGGTGATCTTGTAATTGGACAAGAATGTAATTTCCAAGGGAATTAATTAATTCATGGGTTACGTACAAAACAGAAATGCTGGTGAGGGCCTTCCATTCTTGAGGGATTGGTCCAGTAAACGCATTTGAGTTTAAGTACCTGCTCAAATTTTACATCACACAGCTGAATTGTTTAACATGTTGCGATTGGGTCGCAGAATTTTATTTTTGTCTTTCAAAAGTCCAAAATTATTATACAAAAGAAATATGGACTAAAACTGGATTGCAAAACATTGTGCTTTTTCAAGTGTCCAAGATTACACAAAGAAATCATAGGTTGAAAAATAAATTCAACATTTAGAGTTCTCCATAAAGTCACGCTGTCTTCACCCTCTCTTTCAGGGGTATTCGCAAAGTAAGGAAATTTTATTAAATCTCAATATGAAATGATGAAACGATGAAACGATGAAAAAAAGCATTTAATGCACAAGGTTTGAGACTATAATAGTAGTTGTATTGGTAGGAGCAGTGAAAATGTATGTAGCGGGCAGTGGAGGCCCTCGAGATGAAGGAAAGACAGGATGAAACTCAATTTACCACCAAAATTGGTGGAAAAACTTGTTCCAGTTATTGCGTTTTGTAAAATTTTCATTCCCAGTTATACGTTTGATGCCCTATTATGCTGAAACTGGCTGTTCTCACCCCCTAATCGCATGACTTTACAGATAACTCTATTTAATGTCGACAATTTTAAGGTGGGTCAAGTTACAATAGTGCTAGTGCTTACAGTCTCTGTAGATGTACCAGCTTTCCAATCTCAGCAGGGAGAGGACCCCAAAGGTTGCATTTCTCAAAATTTCTTCAAACAAACATCACATGTCCAAAGTTGATGAGTACTTTCAGCACACGTACCACACAATTAATCGTGCCATAATGTTGTTGCTCAAGATTGTGACTATGTTGCTCTTCATTCATGTAAGAATTTTTTTTTAAATTAATCGTGTTTTTAAACAATTCTTTGGGGCTATATAGGAGTATGCACTAGATCAAAGACACCGTATTCAAAATTGACCTTCAAATTTACCACAGCACTGTATCAAATGTCCCAAGCAATCTCAAGCAAATCTGGAGAGAGAGCAAGGAAGCAACGGCAATCAAATGAGTCAATACTCACAAATAAGTCAAGTTCCCGAGGTTGCCCAACTCTGGTGGAAGCATCGAGTTGAAATTATTTCCCCAGACTGTGCTGCAAAGCTCCAGAGTTCACATACACATATGTATCAGGCAGTTGTGATCCAAGTACTACCTTCTCAAACATCTAGTTGGAGACGATGGTTGTTGTTGCACCATAAAGGCTATGAAAATATAACAAACCCAAAACAGCTCGCTCTCTCTCTCTCTCTCTCTCTCTCTCTCTCTCTCTCAAAATACCAAGATCCTAAAATGAATTGCATGTATCACAAAAATGTCATGTTTTGCTCAACAATGAAAATATAACAAACCCAAAACACGTGTTTCTCTCAAAATACCAAAATTCTAGAATGAATCGCACGTTGCCAAAACTGTTGTTATATTGGCTCAACAATGCAAGAACAGATTGCAGGGAACGTAGGTCTGTATAAAACCCCACTTACAGCTCCTTTAAGCTTATCATGGTTCCCACCTCCGATGGTATGGGACCAGTGAAGGAGTTATTCCCCAACCATCTGTCAACCGATATAATCAGACCATAGTAGTGATGATCATCCATATGCCACACTAAGAATCAAGAAAAAAAATGTTACATTAAATTCAAAGACATATGATTTTTTTTCTTAGCTTTATATGTGATGGGTAGTGTGATGGGTGTTCAATGGTGAACAAGAGGATGTTGCAAAATTTTCTATTGCAAACCCACAAATCCCACAACATGATCCAACATTTTCTAACAAGTCTATAGTTTTCCAGATTCAAAGGGTCTTGTTGAGCATGAAGGGGAGAAAATGACGCACAGAATTTGAAGCTTTGTGAGGTTTGTAAGCAATGGAAATGGTCCTGGAATCAAACAATTGTCGGTTTTCCTGCAGTCATCAAAAAGGCAGATTCAAGTCCCATGTCTAAGTCCATTGACACATACTGCAACCATTATGTCTTGACACTAATAAGCGTTAGTAGCTGTACCACTTCCAACAACACAAGCAAAAGATTTGCATTCAAAATCAATAGTGAAAGATTTGGCATCCAAAATCAATTCCAAATTGAGCCACTTACAAGATAACAAGATTGGTGAGGTTGAAAAGAACTTCTGGGTATGAGTGCACACCCAAGACATCGAATGATGTATACCTGTGAGAAAAAAGGAACAGAAATTGATATGAGGATCTTTATGTATGTACATCCAGAAATTGATAATAAGAAAGTGCAAAGCATTGTGCTCGGAGCAAGACCAAAAAGGAAGAAAAAGAAAAAAAAAAATCTATTGACACAGGACTTCAGAAGGGAAATCTTAGGATGTCAACAAGCTTACAGCTCTTGAAGAGTTGGCTGTAATGGAGCAAGTGCAGATAAGTCCCCATTGACTGCATTCACTCGCACATCCTTGTTTTTGACATTGCCAATGTCCAAGCTCTGCAAAGATGTCAGACTGCCAATGGCTACGGGTACTGGCCCTTGCAATCCAGTGTTTGACAGGTTCCTGCACCACACCACCCCATCCATTTATTTGAACATCTTCACATGGATCTCCATGAATTGGAATTCTCATGAAAATTCAAGGAGATATCAAAGTCTTCAATGTTACACATACAAAGTGATGTCTAGAATCTCAGAGAGAGAAAGACAGAGAGAGCTGAATTTCATGGACTCGGTTTGTGATTATCAAGTCAGAATCGAGGGAAAAAAAAATTTCTTTCCTGAGAGAGAGAGAGAGAGAGAGCTGCTTACAAAGCAACAATAGAGATGGCATTCAGGTCACAGGTCACCAAGGTCCAGTTAGCTCGACAAGGATCAGTTCCTGGCACCCATGAGACTGGCACATCACCATTCCACTCTCTGACCACCTCCAACAAGAAATCACCTGCAATACACATGATGGACATCAGGAATCCCATGGACACTGCAACAATTACACAGAATCAATTGATCCCCGAAAAGAAACAACACTCCTTGCCAGAAAAAAAATTCCTTGCCGAAAATTTCAGCTAATATCTCACACCCATGTATGACAATTACATACTCCCCCCACTTAAAGCTCTTCCCCTGACAAAAATCTACTCACTGGTACAGATCACAATTTCTTCAAAAACTAAATTACAATTAAGATCAAGCACCCACCCATCACTTTAGAAACTTCTGACAAGAACTCTTTGAGTGCAAATCTCAAAATAGATGATAATGTGTGCCAGCAACAGCAATGGGATTTTTTTGTAAGCTTGCAAGAAAACTACTTCCCATGACATGGCCATTGATGCTCAAGAAAGCTCAAACTACTAGTTTAGTAAACAAGAATCAGTTCACAGCTTCTATCTGGTTCCACATGATCGCCTACCTTCTGCAGGAGTGGCATATGAGCAGATGCAGTACAAGGGACTGATGAGAATTAACAGCAGCAATGAAACATGAGATACTGCAATCCGCCATGAAACTCCTGACATGATCTCGTAGCCAATTTGCATGAGATCTTGCTAGTTTTTTTTCACAATTCCACAAAGCTTTTTGCAAAATTTTGTTGCTGGTAAAGTACTTCTGCTACTGCTGCTCAGATTGATCACTCCTGCTGCACAAGTGAGTGATCAAGCTGCTTTGCTTCTTCACACACACATCAATCACAATTCAACAAAACACTTTTTGCATAAGATTCTTGCAAGCAAGTTACATCAAGTACTTAGACTAGTTTTCTTTTTCTTATGCCAACTGCTAAATGGGTAGTTCCCACTTTTGCAATTTTGCAATTTTGCTGCTGAGATTAATCACTTGCTGCAACTTACACTTTGAGCTTTGTAGCTTCTTCACACCCAATTCAACAGAACCATGCAACCATGCAAAACCCTCTCTCAGATTATACTACCCAAAAAAAGGATTTAAATAATTTTCTGGGAGAAGAAGAAGATCATTTTAGAGGACAAGAAAAAAGGGATTTTTTTCTTCTGTTTTTTTTTTTTTGGGTGCCCTTCATTTTTGTTCTTTCACTCCATAGAAAGAACAATAGACATGAAAATGCCAATTTTAGTAGTCCCTGGGGCAAAATTCCCTCACAGACCCCACTACATCACATGCAGTGTAAGCATGATATGAGCATGATGCTCAGCTGATGGCATTTTGGCAACTGAAAAACAACAAAAGAGTGTGAAGAAGAACTACATATATATATTTATCTATTTATTGTTGGCCTTGCCTACCCAGGCAAGGGTATTGTGTTTAGATTCATTATAGAGTATAGTAGCTAGCTTAAAGGGATTTTTATGGGCCCCCCCCCCTTAGGTCTATATCTTTATATGAGGATTTTTTGAACGATGACATTTTGGTTTGTGTTGTTGAAACTTGAGATTAGTTACAATAGAGTGAAATTTTGCACCAAAAAAATGAATGCCGAATTTGTTCTAGGTTTTTCAACATTTTATTCGAGTTAGACTTTTTAACAAAGTTGAGTTGAGTTCTCTTTTTGTTCTCTTCTCATTGTGGATAATATTCGGTCGTATGTTGACAGCCCTTTAAGATATTGAAGAACAAAGTGCTTGCCCGAATCTCATAAGGATGTGTGTAGGTGTAGGGGAAAAGAAAACATCATGGTCAATGAAATTTGCTAGATTTGGTGGTCTAATTTTTTCTTAGCGATCTTAGAGTGAACTAAGAGTGAATTGAACATGTAATACGAGACATATGTGAATGGCATCAATTTAATTTGCATTGGGATTTCCTTGTTCTTATTCTCTTTGTAATTGGGTTTGATAGGTTTGTAAGAATTTTAAAAGATCAATGGAAATGTTAGAAATGAATCATTATCTTCAATGCTCAACATAATATGGTTGTGTATAGGCTTAATGATTTTTATTTTTTTTAGAGCAATGGGATTGTTGGATTTGGTGGTCTAATTTTATTTATCTTAGTTTTTTTTACTAGACTAATAGTCAACGTGTAATAATTATTTATGGACATGGTTCTAGCACATTATTTGTGCATTTTGTTTGTTTCAATTTTGTGATGGAGGCACATTTGTATCA
Organism: Sphagnum tenellum; assembly: GCA_963921925.1. Classification (NCBI taxonomy): domain Eukaryota; kingdom Viridiplantae; phylum Streptophyta; class Sphagnopsida; order Sphagnales; family Sphagnaceae; genus Sphagnum; species Sphagnum tenellum. The sequence continues at coordinate 6,251,093 of OY998152.1, read as the reverse complement.
TCCAAGGGAGGAAGTAGTCAAATTTGACTACACTTGAGAGAGGAAAGTAAAAAAAATCATAATTATGTTATATGTTGGTGACCTACTAGAATCTACTGTCTAAATATGGCAATTCCAAAACCTTTCTTCTTTGAAATGACTTTGGCACTTTTTTCTAACAAATTTTTTTTGAACGAGTATTGTTGGGGAAAAAAAAAAATTGTCATCAAGTGATCAAGTGGTCAAAAATTTCCAAAAAAATGAATGGTGTTTTTTTTTTTCTTATAAATTCATTTAGGTCAATTTTTTACAAAGTTGTGTTCTCTTTTTGTTCTTGTCATTACCAATAACAACCGGTCATATGTTGACGGTTCTTTAAGTTACTAAAGAACAAAAAAAATCAAAGAAAGAGAATCAATTATTCTTGGTATCAATATGTACTTTTTTTTTGTAAAAATAAAGCTAACATGTGTTTTTTTTTTGGTTGTAAAAGCTTCCTAGATACAAGATTGTTTCGTATGTGAATTTTACAAACGAACAAATGACATCACAAGTAAAAAAGTTGACAACTAGTTGCAAGAAAAGCGGAAAATGTGACATTCACAAAAACAACATAAGAAATATCTCTTACAAGAATTGAACCTCCATCCAAATAGACTAGGGTGACTATTGCAATAGGAATTGGGCTTGACGGAAAACAAACATAGTTTGTGCATATATCTACACAACCAAATCTAAATGGGTTGTGAGTTTATTTTTCAATTTGTTCTTCATGAAGGACAATGTAGAAAAAGATCTCACATCCTCAATTGTCCCCAAACCATTAAAAGTTTGATAAATTGCAACCACTTTGAAAGCTTACAATAAATATTTTAATTGTTGCCTAACAATGCCCATGTTTGGGAACAAACATTGCAATTTTTGAATAGCTTAATTATCACAAAACAACACTTGGTATCATGATAATTTTGAAGAAAGAAATATGTTGCTTTAACAAAGCCTCATCGAATAAGGGCAAAATGAAAAGATTGTAAGCCCTTATGTTTGTCCCACGATAGTAATGGGCCTTCATAATGCTAAATTGAGTTAAGAAGATATGTTTAGCTTCTAGCTAGAGCCAAAACTCAAGATAAATAATGCATGATCTCTTGCAAAGGGAAATCTCCACTTTAGTTCTTCAATCTACATGTGAGCAACAATATTGCGTCACTTTTTAACCTCACAACCTAGAGCCAACACCCTCAAAACCCAAGCTGTCAAAGCTTCAATTATTGTGCATCACTTATATTGCATGCAACATATTTGATCCCAGATGTGGGTTCAATAACCTAGCCATGATGTGAAACATCATTACAATGTTGCATGATGTCCATTTGACTCAAATCTTTCAACTTGTACCTAGTTTTCTCATTCTAATACATGTGACATGAATCCTTTTTACAACAACAATAACAAAAAAATTATGTTTGAACACATCATGAGTTTGAACAAAATTGGATTGACTCTAATCAATTCAAACATAGGAATAATGTACAAGAGACCCGAAAAACCTCAATATTGCACAACTCCGTGTTTGCCTTGGCAACACTGTGTGCTACTTATTTTTCAAACATTTGTACCACAAAGACTTATCTTCCATCCAAAATTTGTTTCCCATTTAAAACTATGGAAATCCAATATATTTTCACATTAGAATGTTTTATGTTCTAAAAACTCATCGAATTTGCATCTATCCAATTGGCACATTAAAAGTTGTATTATATAATGTGTTATACCTATTGTAGCAAAACTTCAAGCTTTGGTATAAGCAACAACTTGGAATGCGTTTGACTTATAAGATTAGGCTAATGGGCAACACAATGCACCTTGAACATGAAGGGGCATGCTTCTCCCTAAATTGCATTATAACATTTATTTTTGCACCTTGGAAGACTAACACCCCATCTACATCAAAACTAATGAATTTGGAAACTATGACAAACTCAAAAAGTCCTCCAAATTGCACCCCTCTCGCTACCATCATTTTTGTCAAATTTGTTTACAATACCATCGTTTAACACTTGTTCCAATGTTAGCAATATGGGGGATGTGTTTCCAACCTTGATATCCATGATTTGCAACTACTAGTGCTCACCTCATCAATGCCAAATTGAAATAAACTTTGCAATTTGAATTGCAATACATGTTTTGTTGAACACAAGTTCCTCCACGCACTTAGCCATGGCCTATGCACTTTATCACTCCAATGATGTTAGAGATTGTTAGGCATTGCAATGAAATTAAACAAGTATGTCATGTAGTTTGTAATTGGGCACCCATGTTTCAAGAGGTGATCATAAATTATCACAAACTGCACAAAATTTCATTTCTGCTCAATATGTAATCTAACTTTCACTTGGTCAAGTATTGAAGCTCTACCATGCATTGAGGAAAATTGCCTCTCATTCTTGGCATGTTGGCTCATCAAATGCATTTAGTATTTCCCCATAACTACCGAAGAGCCTATCAACATTGACCTTGTGATGCCCAACATGGTTATGAAGATTATTGAAATTCTAACATCAAGAGCCTCTCCCAACTTTTTACATCATTATAAACCTTACACCTAACCATCACCCATTTTACCAATTTTCCTTAACATTGCCTTAGCCAAAGCAACTTGGTATTTTGAACATTTTGGAAAACACAATTCAATTCCAACTTTACCTTTCTAGGCTTCTTGGGTTTTCAAGGACTTGGACAAATTTGAGCTAACAAGCTTTGGACAATTTGGAATACAATCCTTGATAGGAGATAAAGCCACATTCCCCAACACCATAATAAAGAAGAAGCACAACTTTCCAAATTCCTTATAGGATTCTATCCAATTATGGAGGATTTAAACACATTGATAGGACTCAATGTACATTTTTGAAAAATGGACATAACAAGATCGCAAATAAATGTTTGATTTGAAGCTTGTAGGTGGTCACTAATTTCAATGGAGGCATCACAAGATAGAATGGAACACCAAACCTAAATTGGGTCCTTTAAATTGCATTAGGCACACAATGTGACAACAAATATTTCATTCACCAACACCTTGAAGTTTTGATAGTACACTTCCCACTCAACATGAACAATAAAATTTTTGGACCCACATGAAGCAAAGCACTTACATTTCACTCAAACACAAGTAAAAACAACCACACTCACACACTAGAGCAAGAAAATTGTTGCAAACAAAAGGTTTTTTACAAGTTTCACATACATGGGCATGGGCATTTTCAAATCAACAACAACATTGTCCATTGAAATGATCCAACATGATTCCCTTGATGACACTTTTGTGTGTGTAAACACAACAGAATTCATGTGCAATTAGTTTTTTACACATTGAATCACCAAATCACAATTCTTCATGAAGTTTTTTGTATAAGAGAACTCAAAAACTTTGCATACAAAAAATAAATGTTAAAAGATGATTGCTATGTGCATAGAAAATATGGCGAATGTGGGTGGCCATGAATGGAAAACGAAGGTGAACGAAAGTGGCAAGTAAAGGAAATTGAAGGTTGAAAAAAGTTGTAAACACAACCATCATTGTTTCAAATTCATGTGACGTTTATTTTTCCTCACAAAATGCTGACATCCAATGATCCTCACATCTCATTACTATTGGCAACCTCCCCCCATCATTGATAAAAATAAGTGATTTTCTAGAAGGTTTCAACATTGAATCTAACAAAATAGCTAAAATGTCAAACCCTCGAAGTTAGAATAGGAAAGTTGAATGCCCTTTGGGAAGGTTGAAAGATGTGAAATTTTGCTATTAAAAAACATTTTTTCCCACTACCCCAAAATCTAGTAAATCATGCATTCAAGATTTAAAATTGTTAATGTTTAAAATTTTAATTGACAATTCTCAAGCACACTTTTTTTTTCCAAATATTTTTTCATCTTTTGACATTTGACAATTCATGTAATAAATAACAATTAGTAACTTGCTTCATCATGTCCAACTATCATACAAATAACTAGTTCAAAAAATAATGGGGATCCCTTGCAATTTCTAATTTTGGTCTTTAAAAAGGATTGTAGTTTGACTACATATCCTTTTAGACATGTGGCATAATTCAAACTCGTGACATCTTTAGACCCAATTGTGACCAAATACCATCCATCTTTGTTTAAGGAAATATTGGGTTGCTATGATTCTAATTAACAAGATCTACTTATGCTCCATCACCATCTTCACAACCTCCAATTTCCATGTGGATATTAAAATCTAAATGTTTTTTTGTGTCCTTTTCAATTCATGTTCTTGTGAAGGATGGGCACTTCATATTTTAACATTGTACTAATCTTTGACACTAAAAATAAGAGGTGTTTATTTGTTGTTGAAGGTAGGAATTAGTAATGAAGAGTGTTTGGATACCTAGTTTTTAAATGTGGATGCAACTATTTATGACAACCTTGATAATAAGAAAGGTGGTTCAAACAATGTCCAAAAACAATTCTAACTACTTTGAATGCTTCACAAACAATTTAGAACAATCCCATAAACTTTTAGAAGATGTTGACTTAAATATTAAGATTCTTAGTATACAAAGATAATGTTCACCCTAATTTTTTAAGTGGCCTAGCTTCTTAGGAAATGTGAAAAAAGAGTGATAACCAAAAGTAACATTGCACCTATGCATGATGCTTGGCACTTCTTCGCCACATATTTATTTATTTTAAAACACATGGTTCATCCATCTCAAATATAATTTTTCATAATTTCAAATTACACCTTATGTTGTGTATTTATAATGTAACCCAATGAAAGATCAATTCTCAACAATGTTGCCAAATATCAATAAGTTATTCTTTTTTTCAACTATACCTTATGCAATTTATTTTGCGCTAAACATTAGTCATAGGTAAGGTACTCCTTTTCAAATTTAAACAATGACATGTTTTTTATCACCAAGTGTCAATTGTTCTTTGACACCAACTAATCATCAATATAAATATTAATGACAAAGCTAACATGAAAGAATGTCCCTTGTTGATTATCATAACTTGACATATGCCTTTACCTTTGTTATATAAGCAACAAATAGAGGTAGAGGAGCTAACTATACAATGAAAGTAAAGGGGATTCAAATTAGAATTAATTAACCTTGTCCATCAAACATGAAGGTAAAGTCACTTGAATTTGAACACTTGTGAAAATAAGGCACAACCTTCAAGATAAAAAAGATTCCACTTGTTTTAATTAACCTCATTCAAGTACATAAAGGAAAATTCAAATGAATTTGGGCAATTTTATAGGGTGCAAGTAGTTGCAAAAAAGTATTGAACTTTTGCAATAAGTTGAATTAAAATTTAAAATCTCACATGTTGAAAGGTATTATCTTTTACATTGATATATATATATATTTTAAAGAAAACCATCCCAAGATTATTCTCAACCTAAGATGGTCAACTTTAAAACTTTCACGGGATGCATTACATCAACATTAACTAACATGCACCTTTGCATTTTACATACCATATTACCTTAACAACTTTGACACATGTTTGTTGAATAATTAGTTTTAAAATTTTCAATTCAAAAACTAAAATGTCCTTGAAGATTCAATATTTTCCTTCACAAGTTGTTATTATTTGAAAGAAAATCTTATTGAGAATATGAACATTTTAAAAAATAATATAATTGCCAAGCTAGTAGGGTATTTACATTCCATTCAATATGATTAAAATATGAATGATCATGTATTCAAGGCCATCAAAGAGGAAGTAAGTCCATTTTTTAACATGTTTATGACCCACTATCATTATAACAAAACCATGGTTTTTACAATAATAACATTGTGATTAAACTAACTATAAAGTTAAAAGCTATTAGTTTAACTTGATTAACTACGTCGATAATTTGGATTAACATAAAAACCAGCTATTTTTTAATGACTAACCAAAATTGTTGAGCGAGCCAAATCAAAAAGAGTGTTGTATACACAAGGTAAACATGACACCTACATGGAATTTTAAAGGTTGACTAATGTGACTAAAATGAGTCATTCAACGTACAACATGGATTGTCACATTTCATATGTGACTACAATGCTACTTCTAGTTCTTATCAAGTATTTACCATAGGACATTAGTTCTCTATAGTTTGTTATTTGATGTTGGAATGCAATTGATCAATGTTTGTCTACATATTTTCACATGTGTGACTTTGTTGATTTTGATAGTTTTAAGGATGAATCCTGTAGCACATGACATGATACTTATTTATGTGCATTATACAATTATTAAATCATGTAATTGTTTTAAAAAATTAATTACTAAAATAAATGATAGTTTCATGATTTTCATATTCTTACATTTTCTTATACTTCCAAATGTAATTTTTAAAACATATCAAATTGTGCAATCAATTCATAATTATTTACTTCACATGTGAAACTAATTTCAATACAACATTCCATGATTACATTATAATTATAATTTATAATTTTGGTTCATACTTTGTTGAACCAATGTGATGGTTTTCAATTTGAAATATAAAGCACTACAAAAAAAATTAAACTTATGAAAATTTAAAACAAAATCCAATACAATTATGAAATTTAGAAATAAATTGAATTAAATAGTGAAACCAAATGCATGTGAAATCTATTCAATTATAAAAGCCTACAATAATGTAATAATTCTATAATGCACAAAATTCAAAATATTTTTGTCTATATTTTATGCGATGACATCACATGTCATTGCTTGAGGTGGTGATTAAATGGTTGAGGCCTTGGATTGTGGTTAACCTACTAAGGAGGTAGGGGTTCAATTTTCACTTAGGGTGCTTCATAGTTGTGATTTTCTTATGTGTTAAAAAATCACAATGAAATAACAAATAACAATAATAAGTACAAACCCATGAATCATGGGCTTGAAAATCCATCATTGAATCTATCAATAGTCATAGGAAAAGAAGGCATTGGAATTACAAGTCCAAACCATAACATTTTTGGTGACCCATCCGTAGTCTAGACAAAGTTGAGGGGGGGGGGGGGGGAGTTCCAAGTTCTGGGTCTAATGCATTGCAATGAACTATCAATAGTTTGATCAAAGTTATTTTATTATTTTCTTTTATATTTTTTCATTCAATTTATTAATATAAAATTGTATATAAAAATTAGTCTTGCCACATCATTTAGCACTTTAATCATCTTAATAATTGTGGACACATTTTAGTTCATGCATGAATGACTAGTCTATTTTCAATGAAACCAAAAGTGTCTAATTGGGGGGGTAGGTCACTTCAAAACTTTCAACATGTATCATAATTAAGCCTTTATGCCTTCATCTATCTGGCCCTCTGAAATTTCACACCCCCATATCTTTCAAATGGTGATAGATTAAAAGAATTTTATTGCACCATTGGCTTCAGAACCCTTGAAAATAGGGGGGTAGATCACCTCAAAATCCAAAAAAAAAAAACCCAATTTTGGTGGGAACACCCATGTAACCCTAAACCCTAAACCTAGGTTGAGAAGAACCACCAGAGCTGTCTGCGTTCCGGATTCGGAGACTTCCGACCCAACGCACTAAGGAGCCGGTTAGGCGTCAACGATTCCTTGTCGTCCATTTTTTCTACGGACCTGGACCGTGAACAGGTCTCAGCACTAGTCTGTGTGGGGGAAGAAGAAAAATGCACGCAGCCCAGCACAAGAAACGACCAAGGATTGGAAAAAGGATAGTGGCGAGTCTATCAGCGGCTTCAAATCAAAAGCCAAAAAAAAACAAACTCCTCCCAAGAACAATATTGCAGTTTCTGAACTTTCCATTTCCTCCTCCTATTCCTCCTCACACCCAGAACAAAAACTCCACAAAAACAAAGAACCGGATCACAACACAAAACGACGTCCGCCACAACCGCCAAAAAAGAAAGAGGGGAAAAGCAAAAAAACGATGATCAAATTCTATCTCGAAAAGTCTCCTTGCTTCTCACAGAGAGAGAGAGAGAGAGGAGACGACTGAGCACGACGGAAGAGCCGACGGACGAAGAGAGAGCGTGATTCTACGGTCAACCTCCTGCCCGCGAAAATATGTTTTTGTTTTCAACATCTGCCCTACTACCCCTCCTTTTGCCCATTTTTATTTTCCCAAGTTGAACCAGGCCAAAGCTCAAAAGTGCTTTTTTATTCGCTGCCTTGTAATGCCAACAACCCAATGTTCAAAAAAAATTCTTAAATGCCTTGAGAAGTGTTTGATTAGTGTTGTTTTCATCTGCCCCTACCACAACCGCCCCCACCTTTTTTTTTCCCCGGCCCCGAAGCTCAAAAAGTATTTCTATTTTCTGCCCATATTTCTGCTAAAAGGAAATTATTCGCTGCCCAAATTTTTTGCTCCCCAGTGTATTATTCACCGCCCCGATAATTGCTCGAAAGAAAAATAAATTCTGCCCAATATCTGCTCAAAATGATTTGATTCGCTGCCCAATTTTTTGGTTTCCTCCAAAGTATTTATTTTTCTGCCTAAAGAATTGCTCAAAAGTATTTTATTCACTGCCCGAATGAGTTTTTTTGGGGGCCAACAGCCGACTGTTTTGGATGGGGTCCACTTATTTTAATAATCTGCCCCCCCTTTCCAAAATTTTACCAACCCAAAGCTGAAATTTATTTCTTTTCTGCCCAAAGAAATTATTCTTTATCACGACCATACTTATTAACTTGCTTAAGTAATCTTTTAATTCTTGTCATCTGCCCTAAACAACCCTTTATTTTCAACTCAAAACTAAAACAATTATTTATTAACTTGCTTAAGTAATCTTTTAGTTCTTGTCCTTTGCCCTAAACAACCCTTTATTTTTCCACCCAAAAAAACCCCCCTCTTCAGCATAGAAAAAAACTCCCTCCCATCCCCCTTCAACATATTAAAAAAAAAAAAACCCTTGACCCCCTGTCCCTAGCCACTCCACAATGAAAAAACAAAATTAAAAAAAGAAATCATCCCTTTCCCTTCCTCCTTCCACATGTCAAATGAAGGAAAAATATATATATTAACCTCCACCCCCCTCCCCCTCAACAGTAAAAAAAAGAAGAAAAAATATCAACCTGCACCTTTTCTCCCAGTGCACCCTTTCCCCCTCCTCCTTCCACATTTCCAATGAAGGGGAAAATAAAAACATCAACCTCCACCCCCCTCCCTTCCTCTCAACAGTCAATAAAAATAAGAAAAAAATCAAGGTGCACCCTTTCCCCGTCGCACAATGAATACAATATAAACCCTGGCCCTTCTCAACTTCCCCCGTCGCACAATGAATAGAACCCTTCACCCCCTAGCCCTTCTCAACAATAAAAAATAATTGTTGAAAGTTACAACTAGTAAAAAAATAACAAAAAGTAACAAACTTTACCCCTAAACCCAGTAAAAATAACTGTCAAAACTTATCACCAGTAAAAAAAGTAACTAAAAGTAACTCAAGTCAACAAAAACATCCAGACATCGCGCTCAAACAGCTAGGCACCGCTTCCTTTTTTTTCCTGGTCAAACAGCCACTAGCCACTAGCATTACACTCGTAATGCCCGGATCATACCTATAAGTCTATTGTAGGCCGGTGGGTTTCATTAAAAGAAAACCCATGGGGAACATATTGGGAACCTGTTCGAACAAAGGGAAAATGAAAAAAATCTTCCTCTTGCCCCCCCCTTCCCCCACCTCCCCCCAAAACTTAAAAGAAAAAAACAAGACACCTTGAGTGCAGGCTAAGCCTTCCCACTGGCTGCATGAAACTTCTATTCCCAAAACTTTTTGGCACCGTTTTCAACCTTGACTAATACCCCCATTATAAAGGGGGGGTACTTATTATTTATTCAATTAGTAGGTTGCACACAATCCTTTCTTCTGATCAAAGAAGATTTTATTCAAGACGAAGAAAATGCATGTGGGAGAACTGCTTCAAAAACTTCCAAAAAATCGAAGAAAAAATATCGAAAATCAGAGGAGAAGTTTGATCCATGAGGAATGGAATTAAAAGATTAAGAAAAAGAAAAGAAGAGCGAGGAATGATGTTGAGTCTTGTCGAGAGCTTGTGTTGCAGTGAAAACGGCGAACTGAGGTCCTCTTGTGCTTGATGGCCAATCCACTTCATTCACTATTTTGAAAAAAAAAAACTGGTCACCATAGAAAGGGGGAAAAAAAAGGGCTGAAAATCGCCAGATTTAGACCAAAGCTTCTAAGAAAATTCGACTTTCCTCTTTGACCTGTTGCCAAATTTGGCTAAGGATGATTGCCCAATGCCAACTCTCGTACCTCACAAAATTGAAAAAGAAAACCCTGCACAAAAATGGGGAAATTTAGTGGCGAAAAGTGAGAGGGCGGTAGGTAGTAACTTAATAATCTACTCAGATCTTTCTAGAAGAAGCAGCCCCCAACCCCTCCCCCGGCAGCCCTCATTGGCTCGGACTCCGAAACTTCATTACATGATTCAATCCCCTACGTCCACGTCGCTCAGAACCGCGTGAAGCATTGTAGATATTATTACCAATCTAGTTAAGAACATGATCAGAGGAAAAGTTTTATCACCTTTGAAACCTTCCCCCAAAGAATTCCTTTTGATTGGCCAAAGACAAAATTCATTAAAGAATATTTAGCATCTTACCTATAGTAGTGCCTATATAAGACACAAAAATCAATCACATGTAAGGTACTCTCAATGGGTCTTATTTCAACTCTACGGACCCCAAATTTGGGTTGGGGGGAGAGGAATATTTTTAGTTTTTCTCTGTTTTCAAGGGGTCTCCCAAGTTCCCAACATGTTCCCCAATATGTTCTCACACTTTTATCCCACATACTTTGCCCAATTTTTTTCTCTTTCTCATCCAAGGGGAAGGCACTCCATCTTCCAATAGAAACTTCTAATTCGGGGAGCCTCCAAGGTACAGACTAGATGATTGGTAGACCGATATATGTGAGAATGGGAGGACTTTGAGCAAAACTTAAAGCAAGGTGCGATTGGGAACACCCATGGGGGACACATTGGGAACCTGTTGGAACAAAGGGAAAATGAAAAAAATCTTCCTCTCCCTCCCAAAACTTAAAAGAAAACCCATGGGGAACACATTGGGAACCTGTTGGAACAAAGAGAAAATGAAAAAAATCTTCCTCTCCCCCCCAAAACTTAAAAGAAAACCCATGGGGAACACATTGGGGAACCTGTTGGAACAAAGGGAAAATGAAATAAAACTTTCTCCCCACCAAAACTTAAAAGAAAACCCATGAGAACAAATTGGGAACCTGCTGGAACAAAGGGAAAATGAAAAAAATCTTCCTCTTTCCGCCCCCTCTTCCCCCCAAAGCTTAAAAGAAAAAAACAAGACACCTTGAGTGTAGGCTGAGCCTTCCCATTGGCTGCATGAAAATTCTTTTCCCAAAACTTTTTGGCACCGTTTTCAACCTTGACTAATACCCCCATTATAAACTGGGGGTACTTATTATTTATTCAATGAGGAGGTTGCACACAATCCTTTCTTCTGATCATTTTGCTTGCAAAATGGGTCTACTGGCTTGATGTGGTAATTCACGATTGGTGAAGCCTCCGGAATATTCGCACTCACGACGTGGTCGGGTATTTTTGAGGAGGAGGGTAATGACTGCGGCATCAATTTGTGACATCAATAACCAGGATTTAAAACTTGTCCCTTATTTTGTTGTGAAATTCCAACAAATTTCTAAGAATAAAAGTTTTAAATGGAATATCCTTTTGCAAAATAATCTATTTTTCTTGTAAAAAATCGCCAAAATTTGGAAAAAACCAAATCGCCAAATTTGGACTCTGATTTTAGGTCGTGAGCACTTTTTAATCTTTTTTTCTAAAATTAGGGTGGTTCTAAAAACCTGTCGCCATTTAATGCAGAACAGAAAATTGTAAGTTGTAGGTAGGGAGGTCAAAAAATTACTCATAAGCGGGCAAGTCAAAGGTAGGTAGGTAGGTTTAAAAACTTACCTACCTGCCTTTGAACGAACTCACTCACTCGTAGGTAAGTGAATAAATTAAGCATAGTGAAAAGTAAAAAAGCGCGCCCTCATCGTCGTCGTCGGCAGGCAGGCAGGCAGGCAGTGTGCGCTGCTCATAATCGGGTTGGAGGCTCCGCCTTGTGTGCTTTCCCTTGTTTCTTCTTCTTTTTACTTTCAGTTTGCTGCCGCTGTGGTTTGTGCGCCGGGATCTGAGCTGCTTTTCTTCTTCTTGTTGTGTTTCTCTTTCTTCTCCTCGAAGATAAACCTCCATGGAGGAAGAAGAAGGCACCAAAGCAACAAGAAGCAGCAGCAAGAGGAGGGATTGATGCGTGAACAACAATGAGTAGTAGCAGCAGCAGCAGTAGGTTCAGTAGCCGTAGCAATAGTAGTAGTTTTAGTAGTGAGCTGCTTTAGTGGGTCGGAGGAGGAGATCTTGTCCGGTTTACAGTTCGTGCTGCTTATGATGATGATGATGATGATGAACTCCTTCGTCCATCACAATCTTCTTCTTTATTGATCCATTCTGCCCTATCAATCAACCATTCTCCTTTGTTTGCTTTTGTCTTCTTAACAGTGTTGTTGTTGTTTTTCTCCTACTCTCTCGTGAGCACAGCTTTGAAAAAGAAAAAGAAGGAAATTTTATTCTGTTTTTGTTGTTGTTGTTTCGTATCGTCTTGAGTGAGTGTTTGTTTGAAGACCATAGTCATTTGAAGACGATGATGATTTTGTTAGTTGTTGTTCTTGTGTGAGTGGAGAGTCTCTTGTTTGTTCTTGTTTGTGTTCGTTTTTTCTTTAGGTTTAGAAAAGGTGAGTTTTTTTTGTACATGTGTGTCTCTGTCTTTGTCTCTGTCTCTTGTCTGTGGTATCCGAAGAGGAAGGAAGACGAAGAAGAAGATTCTTCCTTAAGTCGCTTTCTCTTGTTCTTTTGCTTTTTGTTTTCCGCGCTTTGATAGCTTCGGGAGACAGGCCTCCATGAAAACCACAAAAAAATAATATCAGTTTCTATGTGTCCTTGGCGTCCCTTTGTTTTGTTTTGGATCTGATGCATCTGTCTGAGGTCTTAGGATTTCGCTGTTTTCTTTTGGTTTTTTCTATCTCATCCGTACTGTTCTTCTCGTGAAGAAGGTGGACGTCTCCTTTGCTTTCGCTTATTGTGTCTCAAAAGAGTTATTTGGAAGATCAAAGCCAATTTTTTCTCAAGAAAGATCTGCCGTCAGTTCCATCGTCTTTGTCCCCCTTGTCTCTTTCCCTTTCCTCCTCCAACCACGACGCCCTTGAGAAGACACGCATCATCTGTTCTGAGAGGTCAGATTCTCCAATGATTAGGATCTGCGATTACAGATTGTTCTCGCCTTTTGCACTCCGCTCACAGTCATCCTCTGTATACAACAACATCTGCTGTAATCATCTATAGACGCCGCAGCAGCAAACGCTAAGTCCTTCGATTGCACTTCACCGTCTGCCTTCGTTTCCATCCCCCCCCTTATCTCAACGACATTGCTGCCACTGTTGCTGTCTCTGCTGGCTGTGAGGTAAAGCATCCATTCTTATGCACTTTCCTTTGTCACCGATTCCCTGTTCTGTGATTCCGTGAGAGCTTTTTCTATGTCCCGAATTCTTTCGCTTTGTTCTCTTCCTTGCTATCGTTTTGTCCGAAATTTGTTTTTTATTTTGAAAAAAAGAAAAATATTCTGGCAACAGAATTTATAAAGCTGATAAGTACGTGCAAATAGATAAGCGGACACAAAAAGCTTTGATTCACACACTGGAAAACCGGATCCAAAAAAGCACGATTCACATTCAAGGCGGTGAAACTTGGATTAGGGTCAGAGCTAACCCCTTCCCTTGCGCGGCTCTCTTCGTTCTTCGTGCGTGGAGAGGAGGAGGAAGGAAACGAGTGTTTATTCCAAGAGTGGCAAAAATGGCAGTGGTGGTTTGGAGTAGTTATCTTCCTTTGTTTGCTTTTTAGTTTGCTGCATACCTCATGCTTTGTACTTGTGTCTTTTGGTGATGTGTGACAGTGATGGTTTAGGTTAAGAATTGCTACGACGGCAATGTTAGGTCCTCAATCTACTTCCTTTTGTTGTCTAATAATTGCCACTCGTAGCAATTCTTAATCCAAACCATCATTGTTACACATCACCAAAAGACACAAGCACAGAGCATGAGGTATGCAGTAAACTAGAAAGCAAACAAAGGAAGATAACTACTCCAAACCACCACCGCCATTTCTGCCAAGTATCGGCAACGCTATGAGGAACAACAAGCTGAAAGCACCGCCACAAAAACAAAAGAAGGAAAAGAAAGCTCTGAAGACAAACCAAGATAAACGAAAAAAAAAAGCCCAGGTCACACACAGGACTTTGCACACAGAGAAGAAAACGGTGCACTCTTGGGATAAACACTCGCTTCCTTTCTCCTCCTCTCCACGCACGAAGAACGAAGAGAGCCGCGCAAGGGGAGGGGTTAGCTCTGACCCTAATCCAAGTTCCACCGCCCTGAATGTGAATCGTGCTTTTTTAGATCCGATTTTTCGGTGTGTGAATCAAAGCTTTTTGTGTCCGCTTATTTAATGGCTTATCTATTTGCACGTACTTATCAGCTTTATAAATTCTGTTGCCAGAATGTTTTTTTTTTTTTCAAAATAAAAAACAAATTTCGGACAAAACGATAGCAAGGAAGAGAATAAAGCGAAAGAATTCGGGACATAGAAAAAGCTCTCACGAAATCATAGAACAGGGAATCGGTGACAAAGGAAAATGCAGAAGAATGAATGCTTTACCTCACAGCTAAAAGAGACAGCAACAATGGCAGCAATGTCGTTGAGATAAGGGGAGGATGGAAACGAAGGTAGATAGTGAAGTGCAATCGAAGGACTTAGCGTTTGCTGCTGCGGCGTCTATAGATGATTGCACCAGATGTTGTTGTATACAGGGGATGACTGTGAGCGGCGTGCAAAAGGCGAGAACAATCTGTAATCGCCGATCCTAATCATCGGAGAATCTGACCTCTCAAAACAGATGATGCGCGTCTTCTCAAGGGCATCATGGCCGGAGGAGGAAAGGGAAAGAGACAAGGGGGACAAAGTTGTGCAGGCATGAAGCTAAGTGTGGAGGAGCTTATCAGAAGACTCCTGAACCTGCAGCATGCATAGGAACGCAAAAGCATTGTCCTAAAAGTCCAGGTAGAAATGATTTTGCAGCCGAGCTCAAAGGGAGTTTGATTTTAGGCCTACACACTGGGTTTCAGTCTTCTTTCTTTGTTTTGTTTGTCCATATGCTTATCACCCAGCTAGTCATTAGCTGTGATGGTTTGGGTTAGGAATTGCTACATTGCATAGAGTGTCCTTGCATGCAGTTTGCAGCTCGTGTCCAGAAAGTTAGGAGTGTCCCCTTTTTAGTGTCTCCTTTTCTGGGTTTAGGGTGGCATGTTTTTTAGTTATCGCGGATGCACACCTCCTGACTAGCTATATGGCATTACAGATCGTTTGATCACTGATGATCGCGGTCTGTGACGGCCAATTGGTGTAGGCTGTATGGCATTGCAGACCGTTGGCGGTCTGCAAGGGCCAATTAGCATGCAGGAGGTGTTCACCTTCGATTCTTAAAACAAGAACCTCCCGAACCCGCCATCTTAAATCTTTCACCGTTTACAGTAAAAATCTGTGCTATGACAATTGTCCTCATGGATTCGAGGATTGCTCAAGGAATTTGGTGCGAAATATGTGATTGGACACTTCTACCGGGCTCATGTTTGGAAGAACACAATTCAGGACTTGTGCATCAAACATTGCTCGATGCCGTCGCTCGGTTAGCGCCCGACAAGTTTTTGGAATTCAGGGATGTGGTGATTTCCAGCAGTCGTAAAAAAAGTAAATATGCACTCAAGCGAGAGTTGCGGAAGGCTGCATCCCAGGTGAGCTTTTTTTTCTTTCTTATCGATATTGCCAACACACTTTTTTTAAAAAAAGGTTGTTACCCATACTTGTTTTCTTGTCTTTCACATTAAGTCTTTCGACAGACTTGGAAGGCTTCGACAAAAACATCGTAAGTCTTCAACCAACTTCTCATGTCCATTTTTAGATAAAGGGATACTTTATGTTATTCACAATGTCAATAATAGTATGATGGTATATGTTGGTCTCTTCGTTTCCTGTCTCTGTTGAAATTTTAGCTCTTTACTTGAAATTGTAGAAGCTTGATTACTGTGCGTCTGAAATTCCAGCTCTGCCAGATCCTTTGAACTCCCCAAATTCTTTAGTATTTTTTCCAATGAAAATTTGGTGGTTAATGTTATCCTTTCTTCTCGTCTCCTGTGGAATCTCCTATATTGTCATGGAGATGTAACAGCCTAGCACAGCCCACTAACATCCCCTGTTTTTCACTAACTGTTCATTTCCAAATAGTGTAAACTAGACCCATATAGAGATGGAGTGTCCAGGAACACATCCAAATTTCATCCGACGAGTTTCTGTGTTACCAGTACCTATGGGGCTTTAGTTTAATCTAGCTTCATCTTTCAAAGATGGACAACTTTCTACTCTTGTTTCATTGTATTGTCCTTAAGCACATGCGTTGTATTCTCATTCCTTGAGGATGCTTCAGCTAGATCTATAGTGTGCCTTTCCAATTATTTTTCCTTCGTTTACACAACCAGTGTAGGTGGTCCTGCTTATCTTTGGGCATGATAGGATGTTACCAGTCTCCCTTTTCTCTTATCCGACCATCTACTAATCTATCTACAATTTTGTCAAATGTAGTTCTCTCTCTCTTACATGTTCTCGGGTCGCATACCAGTACAACAGATGAATGCTGGAGCTTACCACCTTACCAAAGGACTAGGAGGTGGCATCCACTGTTTGTGCTCCTTGATCAGAAGTTATAATATTTTTGTTTAGACTTTAGTCATGGCAATTGGGCAGAGATTGCAACAAGAGATAACCCCTTTTTTCGTGGTTGTCCATGGTTTCGGCTTTTAGTATCCTTTCCTTCTTTCTTGAACAAAGAAAAAGTTGAAGAGATCCCTACTTTTTACTGGGCTCTCCTCAAAAAATGAAGTGGGCAACTTGGGAAATACGTGCAGCTGTGTGATACTGCTCTTTGGAAGCTAGGGTATGTACTGGACCATTGTATAAAGTCATGTAATGACAACCATAGTAGTAGGATCAGCTCTTCTGAGGCAGGATATTTTATGGAATATTGTCATGCTTCCGTTAAAAATGGTCATGTGAACCCTTCGAATGTGGGTTAACGAACTTGGTATTGGGAGCAAGAAATTGGAAATTTAAAAATATGCCGGTAGATTGTTTCCTACTCTGGATCCATTGACTTTGTTGATCCATACTGGGGTAACACCCTATTCAATCTCTTCGAAGTGGCCGCAGAATTGAGAACTTTGCGACACCCTGACAGATATCCTTCTGGCAGCTCAGAACTTGAATCAGCCAGAGAATAAACATTCTCAAGGGTAATTGCTGCATCGCTAGTGTTGTACTGAAAAATGCTGTTGGTGGGCAATTCGTAGTTCTTCTATGGACTTGCACTCGCACGTTTTTTTCCAGCTTGCGGGTGGGTCCGTTAGGATGCGGAAGCAGGTGTCGATGCTTTGTGATGTCCCTCTTGGCATATTTTTGGTTTATCTGTATTTTGTGTGTGGCATTTGGTGTGGCTGATGTGCAAATTTGTTTCCGAGCCAGGGAACTCTACTTCCTGCTTCTTGTTTCTTTTGTATGAAATTCAAAAAGGGACGTGATCTATTAGGTTTCGGTAAAGCGCAAGATGATATGACTGTGAGAGAGACGTGTGGCTCTTTGACAGCTTTCTCATGTTGTCGTGAGATGAGATGCAATGCTATGTGGACAGGCTGCTTCTCACGCACCGGTTTCCTTATTATCGATCGTTTTCGATAAGTTTTGAAACTGTGTCCATTGTCTCTTTCATCGACCAGCTGATGTGAAGAAGCTGCCGAAAGGGTGCGGCGCCGCTGGAGGTGGCGCTGCCGAGCGAGGTTTTCTATTCATTTCGCAAGGGTGAGATATACCCTGCCTTGCCCTTGTATTCGTGTAAGGTCACTTGTCTGTGCAAGGATATCGAGCTTCCTCCCTCTGGTGTTTCCCCATTCGTTTGTCGCTGGGTTTATGACACCACCAGCAAGTGTCTCTGGTGGATCACGACTCGCAGCTGCACTGATGTAAGCTTTTAAACTTGGGTTTTGAATTTTGTTCGGTTAACAATAAGGCAAAACTATGTTATGCGCCAGGGTGCCACTCAGATCTTGCATGGTCTGAAGGTCTTCTTCGGTCGCATTTCCGAACTTTTTTCTTTTCTTTCTTGTTTTAAACCCTGATTTGTTCTTCTTCCCCTGCCCCGACAAAAGTACATCAACCCCTGGAGTTGTTGAACTAGTTGATTGCTGTGATTCTTTGTGGACGATAAAAGCCACACATTAGTAACAACCAACGTACAAAATGATTACTAGCAACAACTTCACGATTGTTCTGCATTATATGTGAATGTACTCCATATGAATGGATGTGTGTCTGATGCTAGATTGAGTGCACCTTGAGAATCTGCAACGTAAAATCCATGTGAAGAAAAGGCACACAACTTACGTTGGAATGGGAAACGAGTGAAGGCTGGCGATGCTATCCGTTTTCCTGTGTGAGTTGTTCCCGGTCAATAAAATTGGATTCAGTGCCTTAATCTAGTTTCCAAAGGCTACATTAACAGCAGCGCTTCCTGCTGCATGATCTTCTGGCAGCTTCTATAAGATTACATGCTTGAGGATTTCCTGCTAGTGTGATTTGGAGCTCTGGAAGGTTAGCCTGATTGCAGTTTGTGTGAGCACAAAAGAATTTTGGCCACCGATGAATTACCTCATTTAGTTCTTTCTTCCGAACAGCAACCATTTTCCCTAAAGGCTCAAGGCGCTTCACAGATTCTCCTTTTGATGACTGGGCTCCTTCTTGCACGTTTCGCAGCTCAACGTGTAGACAGTTGATGGTAGTTGTCGCTTCCTCTACGATCTCTGCAGTCTCGTTGAGTTCTCTTGTTACAGCACGCAAGCGTTCCTCCGCAGTGTCCTGTGATTCTTGTTGATCTTGTAATCTCTAGTCTTCCATCGAGGCAATCTTCAAGGTTCGAACGTTTGCTGCTTCAGTAACTCCTCTGTAAAGAGCCTTGGGCTCATGCAGATCCCCTCTATGTTATGCTGCTCAGTGGAAACATCCCTAGTTGCAACTTTAGTAATCAAGGTGAGCTCTTATATAGAAGATGAACTCTTTTCTTTAGCAGCTTTTCAATATCCAGTCTTTCTGCCACCAGTTTCTTGCCGGCTTCCTGTGCCCTTAGAGACTGCACAAATAGAGGTGTTTTGCAAGACGACAAGCTAGAATCTAGATTGAATACGAGATTCCGATGTTTTTTCGAGATTATGTCGCTTCCCCGGAATCTGTTCCTCAAGTCGTTACGATAGTTTCTCCTTCTTCGTGTGCCGCCACGATGGTTTCTCACTGCTTTCCTGACCCAAAAAGATCGTTGTCACCCTAAACCCTTTGCTCCATCTTCTCTAATTTGTTGCTATGTGTTAGTTGCTGCAAACCCTCCGACTTGAATGAACTTTTGTTTACCTTCACATCTCTTACAAATAAACTTGCCTGTGCGAGTTTTGATTTTCTAGGTTGGTGATCTTGGGTACATATTTTGCTCTGTGCTAACCTGGGCCTCGTCGAGCAAAAGTAGTACCCTTTCGAGCTCTTGCTCAAGCTTCCCTGGGCTTGTGCTCAAGATCGTCACTTGAGGTTTTTCTGCGGTCAAGCTCAATTTCAATCTTTATCGGCTGGGGCATCCTTGGAAGCTATGTTTGCTTCGGCAGCAACTAGACTTTTCGGTGGATTGTCCATCTCTTCCTGTGACAGATGTTTCTTCTTGTCCTCCGTTCTCTCAACACTGAAACCGTTGGCTTTCTTGTGCACCCAAATTTGTTCATTCAATGGCGATTGTTGTAGTTCCTCACGGTCCCTTTCTGTATGTCTGAAATCGAACCTCTGTTCTTCTGAGGTTGTCACGCTCTTGATCAATCGGTACATACATGTTTGAGTTGCACCTCTTTGATCTGCATATTCTTTGCGGACGATAAGAGGAACTTGGGGCCAAAACCTATAACAGAAAGGGTGATGTTATTGGGAACATAGGGAACATATCAAAAAGCCATTGGCCATTTGGTGGGAACTTGAAGGAATCGTAAGGAATACATTCATTTAGGAACACCAAATTCCAAAATTTGACCCCCCTGTCCCTACCCACTCTGCAATCAAAAAACAATATTATTAAAAAAAAAAATCCCTTTCCCTTCCTCCTTCCACATGTCAAATGAAGGCAAAAAAAAAACATTCACCTCCACCCCCCTCCCCCTCAATAGTAAAATAAATAAGAAAAAAACTCAAGGTGCACCCTTTCCCCCGTCCCATAATGAATTTGTAAAAAAAAAAAAACCCCCGGTGAACCTCTCCCTAGCCACTTCACAATGAAAAAAACATTTCTACAAAACCTTAAATGTACCCCTTTCCCCCCTCCTCCTTCTACCTTTTCATATATCCAAGGAAAAAAAAAAAATTGCCCTCCACCCTTCAACAGTAAAAAAATGAAAAAAAATAATCGAGGTGCACCCTAAAAACCCCCGTCCCATAATGACTTTGTAAAAAAATTACCCCCGCTGAACCCCTCCCTAACCTCTCCACAATGAAAAAAACACCTTAATACCCTAAGCCCCCAAAATGTACCCCTTTCCCCCTCCTCCTTCCACCTTTTCATATATCGCAGGGAAAAAAAAAACATTAACCTCCACCCCCTCCCCCTCAACAGTAAACAAAAAAAGATAAAAAAATCAAAGTGCACCCTTTCCCCCGGTGCACCCTTTCCCCCATCTCCACAGTAAAAAGTAATTTACAAAACTTACGAGCAATAAAAAAATACAAAAAGTAACAAACCTTACCCCGTCTCCACAATAAAAAGTAACTTACAAAACTTATCACCAGTAAAAAAAGTAACTAAAAATAACTAAATGTAACTAAAGTCAACAAAAACAGCCCGGCACACTGGAAAAAAAGCCCGGCATCGCAATGTATTTTTCGCAGTCAAACAGCCCCCAGCCCCTGACATTATGCCCATGATGCCCGGATCATACCTTAAGGTTTTTTTTGCAATTCTCCTTTATTTTTATTTTTTTCCCTTGCCTCATAAATCTTTTTGCTATTTCCCCCCCCATTTTCCTCCATCCTTTGTCCTCCTCTTAACCTCTTTGTTTTGTTATGAAAATATGTTCATAATCAATGAAAGTATGGATGTTGGAATGAGTGAAGGGGGAAATGATGGATCGAAAATGCTTCCATTATTCAATCAACCACTCAATCAAGAAACAATGCTCCTTTAACAAATGAGGAACATATGATTCTTCATAAAAAATTTCATGTTCAAAGGACATTTTGGAATCCTTATCATAGGCATACATCAAGTTTGACTTTTATTGTGCCAATGACAATTCTAATATGGATTACAAAAAAAACCTAGGTAATGTGTTATATAATAGTCATTTAAACAAGACAAATAATTCTTCTAGTCCCAAAATAAAAGAAAGAAAGGATTAATTCAACTTTTTAAAAAATGGTATAACAATTATGTCAAAACTTGTGGACGGAAAAAATGGGCTAATTGTAAAGAAGTTTGAAAAGAACTTTTAAGTAGCCTTCAAAGTCATGGAAAAGGCTTGCAAAAAAAAAGATAAATGTTTATGGAAGCTCAATTTCAATTTTTTTGGTGTTGCACAACTTTTCAAGAAAAATGATGTGTAGCAAAAATATGTTTTTCTAGTTCCTAATTGTCAAAAACAATTCAAGTTTATTCTATTTTTGGATAGTAGTTAGTTGAAGTGGTTTTTCTTACATTTGTGCCCTTGTGTCACTATATTTCCTTCACAGAAAAATTGTTTTTCAAGAGGTGCTACCCAAATTGGTGGAGACAATCAAACAACTATATGTCCTCCAAATTTTGACAAAAAGTTGTTTTACCACTACAAGTTTTGATTTTGGATGTCAAAGGACTTTATGATATATTTGCTTTGTCATTTTTTTTTGAGGAAAGATTAGCAACCTAGCACATTACCATAGAATTATTTGAAGCATTTGACACATTAAAGCAAGCTCTAGCAACATTGTTGGACCAATATATATAGGTTAAGAAGAAAATTATTGCATATGTAAAAGATGAAGGAACAAACTTGAGTACTATGAAGCCTACAACATGAAATTTGTTGTGGGTTGTGAAATCATACATTCGAAGGATGTTAATGTAGAATTATTGACATATTAGAGTTAAGGATACATGCATTTTGATGTATTGCAATGAATGATTAAAATGGTACAAGGATTTAGAAGTATGTATAGTATCTAAGTTTTACTAGTAACTAATATTAATAACCTAACACTAACAAAAACATAAAAATCACATGCCTTGTTAACAGATTCAAATTCAAACTATTAACTAGTAAAGTAGTTCAAATAATCTAGCTAGTAATATAGCTAGTAAGTATTTACTATGCTAAAAAGTAAAAATAAATAATTACTACCTATAAAAGTAAATCGTAATCACTACCTATAGATATATGGTTAACAAAGGAAAGTTTGTAGGGCACTTTTTTGAAGTATACATGCTCTTTTGAAAGCTTGTTAATATGTTATTGCGAATGAGAAAACTTGCAAAGGACCCAAATGCATCTCTATAAAATCTACACAAGTATATTTGCAAAAATGTATCACTTGGGCTAAAAAATTGGGAAGGTAGGCAAGAGTGGATGAAGACTTGTATAAATTCTAGAATACCCCCTAAAAAAACCAAATATTCTAGTGAAAACAAGGGACAAATTTGGTCTTCAAATTATTCAAGCTTTTGCAACTTCTGTATAATGTTATGCATGTCAATCAAATATGATATATTCTAACTAAACTTGAAACGCCTTGCAAATTTGCAAGTAAAATCATCTTGTTACGAAAGCTTTACAATTTAAAGAGGCTATTGTTTTATGATGTAGTAAGCAAACTTCTATTAAGTTTCATGGCATGTGCATCCTCCTTTGACATGGCATATTTTTCTAATTTTGATGGATTTTATAATTTTGTTGCGTCAACTTTGTGTGCTGAACCAAGCTTGTGGCCAATGGCTCCTAAGTGATGCCTTGGATTTTACCATATCATTAAGTTTGAAATTGAAGTTTGAAGAGAATTACTCACCATTGGTTGAAAATGAGAATGATGATTCAATAATCAACATAGAGTTGAGACTTTTTATTTATGACATCGATTTGTTTTATGCTTGATGTATTCCTTTCGTTTATAACTAAATGTGAAGAAATGAAAACATAGAATATGCTTTCATGATGTTAGACTCAAGATGTAAAGGTTTTTGTATTGTGTCTTATTTCATTGGTTGTGAGCAAGATGTTGAGATTGCAAAGGATTATGACAAAAAATTTGTATCCTATGTTCCTTAAATGTCATTATCTTTGCACATTTTGTTTCAAGTTGGGGTTGGTATTGTAAATGAAGAGATTGATGAGGATTGTAGCCTGAATATTTTGGACACAACTCTTAACATAAGACATTAAGTATACATTATAATGGTGGTCTATACAAAAGCCCATTTGACCAAGAATTGGTTTTATTGTTAATTAAAATTTTGGGTATTGTTGAATGTAAAATAAAATCTGGGAGAACCTCTTTCCTTGTTGAAATCCTTGCTAATTTAAAAAGATGGTGTTTTTAATTAGACAATTTGGATAAGTTGATATTCATGAACAAAAATTGGTCAAATGATTGTAATGTTGCTTGTAAATCCCCTTTTAAACTAGAGGAGTTGGGTCATAGTGATGTTGGACTCAGAGGAGGAACTAAAAGAGTTTGAAAGTGCATTTGAACAGGATGAAATTATGGACATTTAAGTTTTGCAAATGTGTTTATTTGGTTTTTTGCTTTCTTATATTTGTCAAACACAATTTTCTTTAAAATTAACTCAATCTAGAAAACTAATGAGTCACAAATATATTCATAATTACAATTTTCTTTATTCAAAAAATCAAGTGGTGTTTTACAAAATTGGTTATGAAAAACTTCTAATGAAAAATGTGAGAATTGGAGTTAACTGAAAACCAACCTATAATTTTTTGGGGGAAAGATGAACCCTTGGGTGGGTATCACCAACTTTAAAAAAAAAAAAAAAACATTCCATGAACTGAGGTAGTTATTGGGAACTAATGTGAAACAAACCCCAGCAGTTCTCTAAAAAAAAGTGAGAACTGCCCACATTGATTAATTGCTTTCATTCCTTAAATTTCCCATTTCAATTGATGGTTCTTACTGGGCATAACCTTTTCACGAGATGTACCCTCAAGCAGCCTTTGTTTTACTGGTGAAATTTTGCCACAAAGAGAAATTCAATTTTAAAATGAGAAATTGAGAAATTGAAGATTTAGTAGGTTTTCAATCACCTAAATCGAGAAAAAGATAAAATAAAAATCACCAGATCTCTATAGTTGATTTTCAGTGTATAGCCACTAATATAGGATGACGATTAAAAATTTGTATTTCATGTCTGGTTTATAGCAATATTTGGCTAAATCTTCCTAGGGCTGATCGTCACTTTTTCTACATCTTCCTATGGATGATAGCCACTTTGGCTCCAAACAATAATTCTTAAAAAAAAACCCTAACCTCAAGATTTGTGTACTTGATTTTTTCTACTGCAAAAGATCCTCATGAACTGACTTTTCTTTCATTTGTGCAGATTGACATCAAGGTTTCTGAAAAATGTAATTTTAGGTCATGTTAATTATTAAACCCAAGAGGATTTGAAAACGAACATGGTTCCAATCACTGGCATAGATTTTAGGACTGGGTACAAAGATTTTTTTTTCACTATTTTCATTATTTCAAAAGTCATAAAGTGAAAAAAATAATTAAAACCCTGCAAAAGTCAACACCTTTGCACTTCTACCTCTGGTTATCACTGAGGCTCAGTGATCCTCCTTTGCATTGATTGGAGTCATATGATCAGAGTTGGTTCAAGGTATGTGAAAATGTATGTGTTCAAATGGGGTTGTGGGAGCTTGGACAAAGCAAGACATGTCTACATGCTAATAATCCAAAACAAGATTCAGTCAACAGCATTGCCTCCAGCTAGTGACCCAATAAGGTACTGAGTTTTTACCCCAATCAATGAGGCAATACAAAAGTTTTTTGTCAACAGATGGCATCATTTTTCCTACTCTGCAAACTCTCTATGGAGGATTCTTTCAATACTTGCTGGCTGACATTCAATGGTGTATTGCACTCAAGTTTCGTGGTCTCGGGACTGCAGAGCATCTCAACATCAACACACAGTTAGATGCAATTTCAGTGCCAATAGTCTCACACCAACTAAATCAACATCAACACACAGTTAGATGCAATTTAAGTGCCAATAGTCTCACACCAACTAGATCGCTATTCCAGCCTACACAAACGAGATGCTTCAAAGTTTGAAATTAATTTTCTCACACATGGGATACTTATAAACAATTTGTTGGAGACTTTTATGAGCAATTGACAAATTGAACTTCGTGTAGGAAATTCAAAGTATAAGAGGCTACTACCTTTTTCATCCTTCATGGAGAAATCCATGGTGCCCTGTGGATTAGATTCAGGGCTGGTATCTGCTCCTTGCAGTCCAGCTTAACATTTGCTTTTGCTCGACATGTGAAACAAGTGCAAGACTGAGAAGAGTTTGAGCCGGTATTAGATGGAGGGTAGAGGGGAGAATTGGAAGATGACATAGCACCAGGGCTGCAGCAGCAAGAGGAAGAGACCATAGCCAAAGCCATCACTACACACAAGAGCTAACATGCCACTGTGACCTATACTCTGATCCTTTTAGCCATAAAGCAAGACCTGATACTCTATTCTTCATCATTTGTTGTAGCAGTATCGGATCAAAGATTTGCAATTCCACCTTTGAATATTGTTTTCAAGCATGGGTTGAACTGACACAACTAGAGCTCATTGGATTCAGTGTCACAGCATACACAAGTCAATTTTTAAAGCCAAAGTGGCAGCTGCGGAAGCTTTCAATGTTACCCTGAAAATAATACCAACAACTCTTCACAAGTCTTTCAGGGAGTTCAATTTTGTCTTTGATCAGCAGTGAAACATTTTCTCTCATATAGGACTTGATGTGCAACATACTGGTAGAAAGTGAAGTAGACAAGCCAAAACTATAATAGGTCAAGGAATTATTCAAAATCCTTGGCATGCCACCAATTTCAGCTCTTAAATCTTACCTCCAACCTCGTGTTTGTTCAAGGACTGATAATGATCACTTCTATTAAGCACACAACATCAATAAATGACCCATGCTTGTCAAAGCTACTGTTACCAAAGACATTTAACAAAACCAGATACTGTGAGAAAAACCTGCAATGTGCGAATAGTTTTGGCAGATGATCAAGGAAATAATCTAGGCATAATGAGAAGCAATCTGAAATCATAAATTGGTCCTAGCATTGTTTTTATGTCACCAAAAATGTTCACCAGCAACCCATCATATAATTTTTTTCCTACGTATTTTGTTTGACTTCCCATAGTCTCACTTTTGCTGCCATCTGCTGCACAAAAAGCAAACACAACTCTTATGTTGCAAACATACACCATCTGCAACAACTTCCCTTATACAGAAAAGCAGTAGGAAGATATGTATAGGAAAAAGTATGAACACCAACAAGGTAAAGGCAAGCTCATTGCTGGCGTTGCTGGCGTTGTGGGAATCCTGCCCAAATGTTGGTGTTGAACGCATTTAAGTAGTCGGGAGTGAATAAAAATTCCCCTCCAGGAATGTTTTCAGGTAGAACGTCATAAAGCTTCTCTGCTGGAATCTCAAATGGAAGACCCTCATATGTAACACTCACGTTCAATGTTAGAGATTGCATCAATCTTGGTATGCGACTATAGTTAGCTATGGACCGATTTGGTCGGATCTTAGTATCTTCCTCCCATTGCTTTACCAAAATTCGCCGGTCTCTCCGGTTGACGCTCAACACGATCACTATGCGAGTTCTCCCATCATTATTGGTGATCCAAAAAGGCAGCATCGCTACGCAACATAGCAAGTGACTTTGGCACACCAACTTCAATAACCAAACTTGGTCAAGCGTCGTCTTCCAATGGATGAGAAAGGGGTGTGTAACTAACATCTGCTTCTTTTGATCTACTTCCACGACGTCCACATCTAGTAGATCCAATTGTTAGAAGTGATGCAGAAACATTTAGACGTAACAACTTTGCCTCGAACATTCTGGCAAATTGACATGCTGAAAGTTCATGCATCACACCCAGCATAAGTTTGACGATTAAATTTTCTTCTCTCCCATCGTACAAAATGGTCATTCGTGGTAGTCAACCCCGTATCTCCTCACGAACCCTATCAATCTCATCAACACTCTTTTGACTCACACTTGTAAATGTCAAGTATTGAGGTGTTTGTGTTCCCTCAACTAGTCTCTTGGATTGTGCCAAGCAAATCCTCTTGAAAGCAACCAAGTTTGTGAAAGAAGCTGAAGAAATGTTAAAATATTTCATAAGCACTCCTTCCAAATCCGCATCCTCCCGAGTTGGACTCAGATCCCTCGAAGTTGGACAAGATGGCACAAACTCAACATCATTCTCCTCACCATGGTATAACACCATCTTGAAGATGCTGCCCCTCAACCGGCACACAATATATTTCGACAGTTGGAAACAAACATTCAATCCATAAAACATTTGCATCAAGTCAATCTCAAAACACAAGAAAATTGACAGAGAGATACCATATTCACTTCCGTAAAATTAAATGCAACCCTAATCAATCCCCTAGAACTAAACTAACAAAGTTTGAAAATCAGAAAAAAACAATGTTGCAATACTGACGCAATACCCGCTGGTATTGTGTGCTAGTGTTTGAAAATGAGAAAGAAAACAAAATATCACGATGGCATTGTGCAGGTATTGAAGATCAAAATAAAAGCTTGAATAGCACTTAGATAACATATTCAACTTACTCGCTGGAACATGACGACGAGAAAGACGCCACCAGAACACGCCGCCGCCTCACAGTTTGTCAAAAAAAAAACAGAGAAGAGGAAAAAGTGGCTCAAAAATTTGTTCGATCACATTACCTTGCAAAAAAAAACACACTCGTTTCGATCACTGCTAACGCCGCACCTTCCCGGAGCAGAATCTTCAAAGGTCTTCTCGCGAACGCATCTGCTGTGACAGACGATAAGGAAAACGTGTTCGCGTATGGTGCGACAGACGAAAAGGAAAACGATCACTATTGAAGCCGCGGGCACCTTCCCGGAGCAGAACTTGCCCTCCTCGCGTTCGCGTCTGCTGTGAATGACAACAAGGACGCGGACAGAAATCCGGACTTCAATGGATAAATCCTACTGGTCCTTCAAAATGGCTATATAAACAGATTCCTAAAAAAAGACAAGGAAGATTTAGCCAGATCTAGCTATTAACGAGAAATAAGGTACAAATATTTAATCATATGGCTCTATATTTGGCTACACATTGAAAACCAAATATACAAATTTGGCGATTTTGACCCTTTTTTCCTCGATTCTGACGACTGAAAACCTTCTTTGTATCTGCCGGGCCTTCTATCTTCTTCCTCTCCTCTTTTTCTTTTGTCGACCTTCCTTTTTAGCTTCCCAGCTTTTGAGCTTCTCTGTCTCTTCTCTTGTGTATCTTTCTTTCTGTGGAACAACAAAAATGCCAAGAAGTTAGGAGCCTGGAGGTGGGTGGGATCTTTCCTTCATTCATCCTTGCACACACTACAAGTTTGTGGTTTTTCTGACAGCAACAGCCGAAATGTGGTTTTGCTTTTTTTCTGTTGCCAGCTTCTGGATCTGATCTGTAGTTTTTTTTTTTTTTTTCGGGTTCGGTGATTTGGTTTACACTTGCAGCAGATCAGAGCAAATCAGGGCAATGTAGACACGTCGACGAGGAGCTGCAGGTGCTTGGACGCCGTCGCACTCATAAGGAGCTGAGGGACTTGAAGAAGAAGAAGAAGAAGCAAAAGAAGAGGACAGACAGATAGAGATAGAGAGGCGAAGGGAGTTGACCGTGAGCTTCTTGTCTGTACACCACCCGCTCGCTCAAGAGGAATCAGGAAGCAGTTCCTAGGGAGCAACTCTGCAGAAATCTGTGGTGCTCGAACTACTAAGAAACTGATCAAATTCTCAAGCAACTGGGATCTTGCGCATCGCCTTCATCAGCAGGATCGTCGGCATCATCTCAGTATCAGCTTCTTCGACTAACCCTTGGGTACTTTCTTACTTGCTTCGCATTTTACGGGGTTTTCGACGGCACCCATCACTTGCAGCCTCTTCGCAAACCCATCGCCTGCAGCCTCTGATACACGTTTGCCTGACCCATCGCCTGCAGCCTCTAATACACCACCTGCAACCATGATACACATTTGCTGGTGAAGCGCATCATGAAGCTTCTGAACGACAGGTAAT
The DNA here is from genome assembly GCA_963921925.1 of Sphagnum tenellum. Classification (NCBI taxonomy): domain Eukaryota; kingdom Viridiplantae; phylum Streptophyta; class Sphagnopsida; order Sphagnales; family Sphagnaceae; genus Sphagnum; species Sphagnum tenellum. Next base: position 6,221,542 of record OY998152.1, on the reverse strand, counting down.
GCTGTGGTTCACACTCTGATGACGAAGCACAGTGACAGAGAGCGTTAAGTTAATGACCTTGTTCTTAGGGTTACTGGCGACCTCACAAGTGGTTGTTGACTGTATTGAGTTCAAGAATTGTTTCTGATGAGAGATGTATGTAGAGCTGTGTGTGTATGAAAAATTGCATAATACTTTTGCATTTCACTGTCATAAGTCTTGAACCAGATACCATTACAAATATGGAAGGTGTTGAATATGTCTGCTTGCCTGACCACTGTAGACAGATTGTGACAGGTGCACAGGTAAATGCTCTTTGAAAAGCCATGAAAAGCCATGGGAGCATGCCACAGTTGACAGCCAACCCCACAACCATGGTACCATTGAGCACCGCCTTCTGTCTTTCCTTCTCCTTGTACGTCCCACTTCCTCTCATGAACACATCCCAGCCTAAATTTGTCTCCTTGTGGAAACAATGGCTGAGATTGCAGAAAAGAGTCCACATTGTGCTCTTGATTGAAAAAAAACATTTCCAAGAGAAGTTCTGCACAGTTGAACATGTGTTGTTTTTCTGCTGCAACTTGATCAGTCTATCTCAGTTTCATATTTTGAAAGAAATTTGTTCTTTAGAAGAAATAATGCATCTTGCTTTGCTCTCTTCTCCCCTTTTTTGATTTGTGCAAAGTGTGCACCTTCACTGGAAAGGGTGGATAGGTCTAAAGATTGGACCCCCTGAAGGAAGTTCTTGCTGGAAATGTACAGGATGGGGTGGTGAAACTTGTGCAGTCTCCTATGTCTCAGCTTGTTTATACAGGCTCCTTGGATGGGAAAGTTCGAGCATGGGATGGCTGCACAGGGAACTGTGAATGCACATATCAAGGACATAAAGACAGCATATTAGATATTGCCAGCACAAAGTGTGTCTTCCTTTCTCCCATGGCTTTTTCGTGCAGTGATGTAAAGGTCCCTTCAAAGAGTGAAGAACAGACTACTGTCCATTTTCATTAAGGGGGAAGTTAAGTTAACTTGACTTGTGACTGAATGCAAATAGCTTATGCCTGTCGGTCTAGGTTCAGAATCAAAATTGTCACGTTTCAAGAAAGAATTCAAGATGTAAAATTTCCAGTAGGCAGTGGTTATTCACAGGGATTGAGAGCTGCTTTTCAATACTCCTGTTCGCTTGCAGGGATGTGAGGTTTATTCTGTCAGGATCTGACGACAACACTGCCAGGGCTTTTGAGGTGTTCTAGACTCTTTTGTGGCTATTCCGTTGAAAGAGCAGCTTTAATGTATAATATGACTAAATTTTTAGTGGGAGAAAAAATGTAAAAACCATGATAATTTGTAGTGGCATATTGACTATTGACCAACCATTCTAACCAAACTATCATAATTATTATTATGTAGCATTCAATTATTTCTTGATAATTGGTCAAATTATAATACTTATACATGATTTGAATTTTTTAATGCATGAATTAATGTTGCATTATCATAATTACAAAATTTTAATTCAATTACCTTTTAAAATAAATATACATGGACAATTCTTTTGCCAAAAAATTGTTGGAATAATACATGTTCATTCAGCATTATAGGATAGAACTCATATTGAGATAATGTACATAACAAATTGATTTCATGTTGTAATTAATATGGAAAAAAAAACCTTTTTTTGCAAATAATGGTAGAGCCACCTTCAATTTTATAAATAATATAAAAGGTTACAATCACAGGTTTTTTTTTCTAGTTCCTTAATAAGATCCACTAACAAAGATCCCCAACATTAATTAGCATTAAATGGTGATTATCCTAAATGAATTGTAGAATTTTTACAAAAGTTTTACTGGTGAGCTAGGAAGTGTAAGGTTTAGGGTCTAGATGTGGCTAAAATAATTGTTTGTGTTATAGAAAACAGTGAGAAAAATCCATCAAAATCTTGATTTTTTTTTTTTCTCATTTTATACATAAAAATCCATTAAGTTTCAAAATTTTGTCACGCATAAAACATTGGTCATAACCCCAACCTTTTGGTGTATATTAGTTTCCAACAATAGCAAGATGTTTCATTAATTTAAAAACAAAACCTTTAGCCAACTCATACAACACAAACATTATTACCAAACTTCAATGCATTTTAAATCATTTTATTTGCATCAACTACAAAATACAAATCAATTTGGGCTAGTAACCAACAAATTATAACCAGCTTCACAAAACCTTTAATGTTCATTATTAAATTTTTTCCATTTTTTTATAAGCAAACACCATATTTTTTATTCCTTATCTATTTACCCAAAAAATATTCAAAATGTTTATTTTTGATCAATACTTTCTTACTTTCATTTTATAAATTACCAAATATAGCATCTTGGCCTTAGCTCTTTTACATACTTCTACATTGGACTTTTTCTTGGCATCCTTGGCCAATCCCAATAATTTGGTCATGCCACTTTCTTAGACAAATCAAATTGAATACTTAAAAATTTGATCCATTCATTGCCTATTTATTGTGACTAGCACCAATGATTTAAAAACTATTTGGAAGAATTTATTTTTATACTTTGTTTAATCACATGTTTCACTTTTGCACAAACCACTTGTGGCATAATATGTTATTACATGGTGACATCTTTAAATATTGTTGAAGGCATTATTTTTAGTTTTGGTAGAGGTAAGTATTAAATATTACTTGAAATATTAAGTTGGGATGAAATGTTGTGCTATCAAAGTGAATCAACTTTCATTTACAACTCCACGTAGTTTGTTTTTCATTTGATATAGAATTATGACATAAATATTAGTCTTAAAAATGGATATTACATTGTTAGATGTGTATCAATGGTCATTAAGAATAATTCATATTAACTTTTTGTTTTGCAAATACATTTAATCAACTTGAACAACACAATTCTCACTAAAAAAATTATAAATTTTGGGCTACATAATGAATTGCACAATTTAAGTTTTTAAACAAGTCAGTTGCATCAATTCCAATTATGATGATTTATCATAAAGTTAGTTTAGGTAGAACAACTTAAGGTTCCATAAGTTGTTGTCATAGATTGGACAATTTTAGATTAGAAGTTATTTAACCCATTCCTAATTCAAGAGGCATTGAGAAGTGCCTTTTCAGATTTATGTATTTTTTTAAAAAAAATCCCAACATCATGATTTCATAATAAGATATTGAAATACATTGTTTACCTATTTGCATCCCATTTGTCTTTAATTGAATTTTAATTCAATTAAAATTCCATTCAATGTATTTGAATTCAATTCAAGTTGCGTTGCAATGTTGTTCATGCCTAAATTTCATATAAAAATGAAATAGTGTTTCTCATTTCAAGAACATTCAAATTTTTTGTTTGTTCACACAAGGATAAATTTGTATTTTCAATATTTTTAATCTTGGTGCAAATAAGGATACATTATTACATGTTACACATTGCATCATATCATCATTACCCTTTGGTTGAAACTCATTTATATCAAGGTTATTTCAGCATCTCATGTCATTGACAAATGAACATGTGTTGTCTATTTGAGCTTCTTGTGAATATGCTGACATTGTTCAAAGGATTATCAACAAAGGAATAAATGTCAATCCTAAAACAACCATGATGGAGTTGTTTCAATACTATGCATGGTGCTCAATCTCCTATTTACTTTTTTTTGGGTTCATAGATTAGAAACTGTATAACTTTTTGTGATTTTTTGAAATTACATCAATATTGTGTAGGAGTTATTTGCACAAATGCTAGAAGGAGCAAATGTGAAAGCACATTATGAGTTTGGTAATAATCAAATGAAAATAAAATAAAATGAAGGTTGACCATAGAATTTTAAATATTATAAATGCGTTTTCATCTTGTAGATTGTGATATTTTATGAAGCATTTTTTATCATAAATTTTATATCTTTGAGTATGCACATACTTTTTTCTCCTTCCTTGTGATTTGCATTCACTAAAAGTGTTACACAACAAATGATGTTCACCTCATTATCTATGCATTATGCGAAAAGAAACAATTTGAAAGAATTAATGGGCTAAAAAAGATATACTATATTCCACTCAAGGTTCTTCTCCTATAATTTTGGCTAATTTTTTAATTTGATATGTGCTTACATAAATTGATTAAATTTTATGCATCACATCATTACTATATATCACAAGCCATATAATACATTTATAGCTTTATAACAATCTTTTTAAGTGACATAAGTATTCATCTTTCAAAAAAGAAGGAAAATTTTGAAACATTTTAAACATGCATGTTTGAATTACTTAACCAAGATAAAATGATTTGAAGATGCATTGATACAAATTAAATCAATCAAATAATGGTTAAAGAAACATATTTGCAAATAATATCATCTTTGAAATCTACATTTGACATGTTGTTGTCTTGTAAATTCAAACTTTAACAAAATTAAACAACGACTTATGAATGTTTACAAAACACTATACATGCAAAATGTCATTTGATCATTATTACAAGATGGTGAACATAATATGAATAAATAGAAAATAATAATTTTGTGCATGTCTTGTGACAAAATCAATGTGTTACTAACAATCTATTGTGATAATGACATGTTTGACAATCAAAATGTCCTGTCATAAATATATAGTATGACCTTTGCATGAATATTTTATTCAATAACAATGATCCTTTTATGCATTCATGATTGATTAAGTTTGTGATCTTTTCATTACTTTGCTTTTGGAGATTCATTAATTAAATGTTAAATTTAAAATATCATTAATGATATGTGTAGATGACCAACGTTGTCTTCATTACAAATGTCATTGCTGTTGATGAATGTTAATAAATTTACAATATAAAGATTAGTGATTTTCTATTATATGAATCTATTTAGTATCTTTGAAACTTGTGGAAACACTTGGAATTATTATTGCCATAAAATAATCACAATTTGATGAAATCAAATGGTTTATATGTAGACCTTTTAAAAGTCAAATTTGGTGGTTCTTGTCCCTTATGCATTATAAGTTACTAGAAGAAAACAATCCATCTTGTTTACTACATAATTTATTTACATTAATATCATTTAAAAGAATTATTGTAGTATCTTGGCACCTTTGACACTAATTATATTATTTGTAGATATTATATTTTTCAATTTCACCTTTTATAAATTTAAATAAATAAATAAATAAATAAATAATGTATTTATGAAATATTCAAAATTATATTATTCTTGACATGAAAATTTCAAATTTTATTAATTATTTTCCAAACATGTGTTAAAGTTGCATGTTTATTACATTAATTGAAATTATTCACTAGTAGATTTATTTATTTTTGTAACTTATTTTAGGCAACTAGAGGTTTCATATGCAAGTAAAAATAGTTGCATACAACATTTATTAGTTACATATGATTTTTTAGTTGGATTTGACAAGTTGCAAGAAAATGTTTTTTCTTTTAGTGATTTAAGTATTTTTGAAAATATTATGAATTTATTAAATCATTTGTGATTTTTACATCTCATGATATATTGGGTTTGTAACTTACTCTCAATGTGGGAGATTTTGATTTTTAACTACTTTCTGCCATTAAAAATTTGTATAAATTCTCAAAAAACCAGGTTTTGGAAGGAAAAATCAGTTGAGCATGTGGTAACACTTGGGCCAATGGCACAAGCCACACTAGTGTTTATAATTTAAAAATAAATTATTGACATTTTTATATATAATTAATATTGGTGTTTTCAATTTAATGATGATTTTAGTCAAAATTAAGAATAGTACCATACATATAAGTTATTCATTTTTATAGTTAAATAAGATATTAAGACATAAAACCATTAAAATTTCATCTTTTTTTGTACTATTCTAATGGACATCTTGTAATGATAATTAGAAACATATTCAAATCAACATCGAAAATGAAATATCCATATATTAGAACATTTTATCAAAGTTGGACAAATCTACATTATTTATATCAATTTTATGTTTATAAAAATAGTTAAGCTCAATAAACTCATTCTAAACATCATATTAATTAATATTTAATGTGGAAGTGGTGTTTAACAATCTTTTAATATCACTTCCATGCATGACATGGGGGTGGATATCTTATTTTACCCTTTCTAACCAACCTTTCCTTGGAATGGGTAAACATTTTTTTTGCACCTTTTTATTTATTTTCTTTTTCTAAATCAATAAAACATATTTCCCCATTCAATTTTGGTCTCCTTGAGAATTAATGAAGATTTGACCCTTCTTTTTAAAAAATTGAGCTTTTAAATTAATATGATTATTGTTAGGCCAAGGTCTAAAAAGGACATTGCAAGATGGGACGTTGACCTAACAAATGTTCCCAAATTCAAACATCCATGTTATTTAAAATTCAAATTGATCCAAAGTTTTTTTAGTCAAATATTGTTTAAGTTTGGTCAACAACAAAAACACATCCAAACAACACCCAAGGATGACGAAAGATGGGGAACAACAAAAAGACGAAAATGATGACAATGAATGACCAAATAACAATAAACGATAACAAGGTTGTTGAAAAGGCATATTGAAAACACTGAAGGCATTGGGTTGAACATGTTTTTTTTCTTCTTTTGTGGGGCAATAAGGAGCACCAAGGTTTTGAAAGTTGAGCACGTTGAATACCATGTTGAAGGACACCGATGATTATGTAAGGAACATTGTGAGCATTAAGCTTGCAAATAGTTTGTATTTTATATATATTTCAAACTAAGGGTCATTGGAAAGCATCATAGGAAAGACAACGGGGAAGGTTGGAAAGGCCCAAAAAACTTCTTTCGAAGCAATGGGGGTGCCATAAAAGACATCATGTATGTAGAAATATTAATGTTTTAATAGTTCAAAATGAAATCTCATATTCTAATTTTCTTAAAAATGAGAATGATTTCATAGACAAATTATGTGATCATGGATTACCAAAGTTTAATAGTTAATACTAATATTTTGACCTATGTCAATTGATCATTGTTGGTGATGGGAAACAATGCGAAGCCCACAATTTTAAATATTGATATAATGTCATCATTTTAGTGACAAAACTAAGAAAAAATCGAGTAATGGAATGTTATTATTGTTCACCTCATGGTGGAGTATGCACAAATATATATAATTCATTGGTCCTTTATCCATATTCTAGACTAACATTTTAGCTTTGCATAGTTGTGCACTACCAATGATGATCAACTAATTTTTTCCTTATGTTTCAATAATTCATCATTATTTATCTAAACATCAAATTTAATTTAAATTAATATAATTCCATGGACATGAAAAGACATGTGTTAATTTTATTTTTTCATATCCATGTTGATGGATATGAAAAAAAAAAAAAGTTATTAGGAAAGGTGGGAGATGGTTATTAAGAAAGTTAATTGGAAAATGAAGTATTTATTAAAAAAGAAATGAAATGAGGTAGTTATTTTTAAAATTGTCTTTGGAATGGTCCATGGACAACCATATGAAGGATTCCAAACAATCCGCAATTTAATTCAAGTTGCATGCAATTCATTCAGTATTTTCTTTCACTCAAATGGAATTTAATTTCCAAAAAAATGATTCATTTTTCACATTAATTGAAATCAATGTATCATCATTAGCAGGGCATAGCAACATGGAGCCCAAGTTAGTTAGTCAAAATGAACAAGTAGTTGATAGATATTTGGCATGCCTTATAAACATGTATGTACACATAATCAATTTGTTAGTCACCTTAGTCACAACAAACATGTCATGTGGCACTTAAGCATATGTTAACATGTTAATCACTTCATTCACAATAGACATGCCATGTGACGCTTATATATTTGCCAATATCTTAGTCAACTCAATCACAATAAACATGTTATTTAGCAACCATGTCATCTAAGCATTTAGATTAAACAAAATAAACACATTAGCAAACACTTACTTAATATAGACTTAATTAAGTTTGTTTAAAAAATGAATGGTTTGTTTTTATTATAGCCATTTTTTCTAATTTTCTTAATGACTAAGTCAATAATTTAAAAATAACTTAAAAACACACATGTTGTAGGGGAAAACCAAGGTTAGTAAGCAATTGATATATCCAAATTATGTCTTTGGTTGAAGGACTAGTAGCAAAATATTATGCATGCTTCATACTACATTGCACAACACAAGCTTGGTGGGTGCAAATACGTAGATAGGAGCCAATGGGACCACTTTACAAAAGGACCGTGAGTCCTTTTTAGTCCTTTTTCACCTTTTTTTATATGAAAGAATTTTCAAATGAAATACTTTGCAACTTTTTATTAAGAATACATATAGTTTCCCCAATGGATCACATGTTTCATGTTAATTATTGCTGAATAAATATGAAAATTTCAAAGTGCGTAAATTTTGCTAGATTTTACGTTTCATCTTGAAAATTTATCATAATTTTACCAAAATATGCTTAACTACTTTATGTTTTTTTTTCTTATATCATAAACTACAACTTTGTTTTGTATGTCATGCACATTCCACCCCATACATGTGGCAAAAGACTCTTGAAAATTTTAAAATTTGAGGAATACTTTAAATTCTAAATTTTAAAATTCCATATCTTTTTAAAATGGTGAGTGCTTTTTGAACTTGGGTAATAGGTTACTATCATCTAAATTTTTTACCATCAAAATTATGTTATTACAATAGTCCTTTACCTCCTTTGTAAAATTAACCATAATATGATGCAACACCTATTCAAGTTCAAACATCCTTTTGTAAAACCAAAACCCAAAATTTAATTTAAATTTTTAAAATTCATATTCCTCATCACATATTATTTCGTTGAAAGCAAAATCTCAAAAAAGTTGAAGCACAAGAAGAATCTCCAACTTTTCTAACAACCTCTACAACAAATTTTGGAGGTTGGAATTTCTCATTGTATCCAACAAGTTCCCTGATTGGACTCAAGTGGAAAGTACCAAAAACTTTCAAATTTCCAAGCAACTCAATCATAGACATTCTTTCATTGGAGTACTTTGCCATACAATCCTTTCCTTGGAGTTCGAACAAGGGAAATAATCAAGGAGTTTTGACATGGGAAATGCATGGTGGACAATCAACAACCTCAATTGTAACATTGATGTAAATATCAAAAGTGCATGTTGTAGCAAAGTTGTAGCAACTTTACACAAATTGCAAAAATATAACTCGTTAGAGGATTGTCAATAAATATCATCAAGTTTGCATTTGGAACAAACTCGCTTATAGGGCAAAGCGGAAGGATTTGTAACTATCAAACATCCATCAACTTAATTTTTTTAAAAAGGTGTTAAAAAGTTTAATATTTCATATTAGATCAGAATATAAGAAAATTATAACAATTTAAAATATATCAATTCTAACATATTAAAATCTAACAATTTACATTGGAATATAATATTGCAGTACAATTAAAAAGAATAATTGAGACTAACCTTGTGGGTTATGGCATAACTAGGTTTTTGACATGGAGATCAAAAACCTCTTTCAAATTTTTTTGCAATGAAGCTAATAACATTGGAACAATGATGGACTAAACAATGGCGAGTAGATGCACATTGCCCTTGTTACAAACAATATTTTTCACAATGTAAAATGTAGGTATTCCTTTCCAAAATTATTCTACCAAATCATGGAACTCAACACAAAACGAGGTAGCAAAACTCATCTACAACCAAACAAATGCACTATAAGTTCAAGTTGGAAAAAACCAAAAACAATGTTTTTTTTTACTTTTGATTTTCAAAGACTTATAATTTGAATGTATTTTAAATTGTTCATGTCAACAATCAATAGCTCAAACTTGCTATTAATATCGCCATGTACTCCAATAATAGCAAAAACATGGTGGTTGTAGCAAATTGTTGGAGCATGCGGCAAGAAAAAATATAAATGGTGTCTTTCAATAGAAAATGTAACTTCACAAGAGGATCAAATGTTGGAATGGTTTTCATTTTTGTGGTTGTGGAAAGTTCAATTTTATGGTTATAATATCCTTTGTCATAATCTATTTTGACCTTCACAACGAAATTTTCCAACCATAAAAAACAATGTTTTTTTATGAACTCAACATGTGTTTTGATCAAACTTCTTTTAATGCTAAAGGTGATTGTGGAGGTACCCACATTATCAATGACATATGCATGAAGATATGAAACAACCATATATTTGGAAGGAGATGTACATGAAATTGACAAGTTGCCATAAACATTCAAAACCAAACATTTAAAAACAACATTGCAAATTGTATGATCAATGTCTTCCATTAGAAGAATTGGGCATTCATATCTTTTTACCATTTGAACCTTACCAAACCAAAGTCTAATGATCTCAACACAAGAACTTTACTTGAGCACAATAAGACCAAAAACATAGAAATGTGTGTCCAAAGAGACTAAATGAACCTTATTTGAAACCCATCATCTTTCAATAGGTCACAATTTCAACTAAAAATCATTTAATTGTTGCAAATTGTAATCCAATTCGATGAAAGAACCTCTATGCAACAACAATGGGAATTAAATAAAACCTTGGGTGACCATAATAACAAAAAAAATCATGAAAGATGACCCTAACAACTAAAAAGGAAAAAAATTCAAATCTTATGAACCAATAAAGTGAAGCAATACCTTGGGAGGCAAAAAAAATCATTTGAAGTGACCCCCCATTGGTGACCAACAAAAAAACACTTGAAGTGAACCTCATTGGGGGTGAAAAAAAAAGTCACTTGAATTGACCCCACATTGGTGGTGAAAAAAAAATTCACTTGAAGTGACCCCCCATTGGTGGTAGAAAAGAAAATCAATTGAAATGAACTCCCCGATTGGTGGTGAAGAAAAGCGTCATTTGAAGTGACCCCCCCATTAGGGGTGAAAAAAAGAAAGTCTCTTCAAGTGACCCACCATTGGTGGCAAAAACAAAATACTTGACCCACCATTGGCAATGAAAAGAAAATCATTATAGTTAGTTGATTGAAGGCGACAAGAAATTCATTTAAGTGACCCCCACAAGTTGTGAAAAAACATTTCAATTGAAGGGACCTACTACGAGATTTTCTTTTTTCACATGAATTGACCCCATTGGTTGGAGAGAAAAAAAATTCACTTGACCTGACCCCCCTTGGGTGGCTAACGATTAAGGCTATATTTTGATAGGCAATCTCCTATGTAACCTAGGAGATTTGAACCCACATTCTCGTCGTCAAAAGGGGGGGAGAGGGGGTATTTGCCTTTCTTCTTATGAACTTTGAAAGTTTTTTGTTTTGGTATTTTGAAATTCTAGAGTCTTTCAATGTTTTTCTTGTCATTTTGGAGGTTCCCCATGAGAGGAAATAACGTTGGGATTGTTGTTCTAAAATTTGGGGGTTTTCAACTTTGTTTCAATGGAGTTCAAGGATCCTTGACTTTGCTCTTGAGAATGTTAAGGGTTCCCAAATTTTTTTATAGTGAACTTGAACTTGTTTTCCCAATTTGTTTACATCATTTAACTAGTGTCTTCACAAAACCAATTCACTTCATTACCAAAACCAAAACCAAAAAAAACGAATTAATTTCATTCACATTGTTCCTACCCATGGCAATATCCTAAGTTAAATTTGAGCACTAAATATTTGTTTCATAAGTTTTTCATATAACTAATGAAGGTCTTTTTTTTCCTTGAAAAACAAATGGGGTTTTGAGATGTATGGGATTAATAGTTACCCAATCATATTAGGCTAGTAAAATAAAATAACAATAAGATTAAAATAAAGGATGTAAGTTGTGAACGTATGAGTTATTAAAGATTTGAAAGGGAAAAAAAAATTCAAATTTGGGCAAATCTTTGAAAATTTTCACAACTGCTATTTCTGATTATTTATATATATCTATCCCTAATCAGAAAACTGTCCAACATTGAAAAAACAAAAAAAATCTCAAAATCTCATCTTACCCCTTCCTTTTATGAAAATGTCTTACTCAAATTTTATCTTCAATTTTGAGAATTGTTCAACAATGTTTTAGATTTTAATAATTTATGCTTTGAATCGATGAGTTAGAACTTGATCAAATGTGTTTACAAATCAAATGAAATAGCCACCATTCCATAGTTTCTCCCCTTGGAAGGCGGAGCCAACAAAACAACTATTATGAATTTGTTCAAATTTAACAAAATAAGAGGAAAAGACTTACTTGATTCATGCAACTTTATCATTGACATTAAATTTTTCCACATGAAGCAATAGTGAGACAACAATAGAGTCACTATACCACAAAGAGTAATAGCAAGATATTGTGCTACCAATCACAATGCAATCTCAACAATTTCACAACATAAAAGTTTCATGCTCACTCCTCCTAGACGTTATTTTGAGCCTTCATCATTACTCTAGTACTAAGGCCAAAGCAAAAAAAAGGAATGCACAAGTGGAATGCACAAATTCCACAAGATGAAGATGAAGGGAACATTATTATCATGAACCCACCATGTTTTGGAATACGTAGATCATGAAACATAGGTCAAGGGGAAAAAGTTCTTATACCTATTTATAATTGGCGTAATATCCTTTGTTTGTATAATCCTTCCCACACTTATTTGGCAAGAATTTATACCATTTTTCTTTTTATGCTTTTATTTGAACTCTAATATATGATATATATTTGTAAATAATGTGGACCAAGTATTTTTGCTCAATCAATTAGAAGGGGTTGCACAAAAGATGTCACAAAATTGCCATAAAAGTTGCGTGAGCTCAAATCCTTACTAGCCATACCTTGGATTGACTATGATTTGGATCACACATAAGATGCAAATTACATGGCTTGAACCCAAATGAATTGATGAGTTACAATGGTATAGATTAAATCTTTACAAAATGATGTTTGAGTTTTACAAGTTCTTTTAGATCATATGGTAAATAGTATATATATATATATTGGGTCGTCTATCAATTACTATAAGGTTGGTGAGGAAGCCACCCTTTTTCTTGAAACAAATACAAAGTAAAATTCCCAAATAAAAGACATACTTACCCAATACTTATATGTGCACCTTTGAGGTTCCACAACTCTTATGAACACAAAATTTCAGTCTTTTAAGGAGCCAAAAGATAAGTACCCAGTTGATGTAAGAGCTAAGACTTAAACCCCGACCATGTTGGACAATGCGACCAAGAAATACCCAATAGAGAGAGTCCTGTCTGTGGATTGAAGTTTAGACAATAACCTGTAAGCTCTAAGTCTATCTGGGTCATCTCCAATGTCACAAATTATGTGTGGTCCATCTCTAGAATCCATTGGAGGATGGACATGGAGTTGTCTGGTCAGCATATCATTTGGAACCTATTACCACACTCCACAAATGGCCAAAAACGAAAACATTTGGGCATCAATTTAAAACCCCCCAAAAAAAGTCATTTTTTGGCTCACCAATCCTTAACTAAGGAGTCTAAAAGTAAGAGGATCTTCATCAACTTCCAAATGATGTTAAAAAGAAGAGGCTCTTTGAATCAAAGATCTTATTTATCTAGAGTGTACGTTCCATTTCATTTACATATGCAACGTCTAAGGACACATGATTTCTCTAAGGTGACACAACCAAATAAATTTTACAATAGTTTCAAAACAAATGTAAATGCACACTCAAATATGTTTTTAGTGAAACGAACATTACCTTGGTCTCCTTTTGGCTTTTATCTTGCAAAAATCCACTTATAGTCCATGTGGATGCAGACCACAATTGAAGGGTTAGGATATTGAAAATGAAATACTTCTATAATGAGGGTGAATACTCAATGAGGATATTCTGGAAAATGGGTATTCCACCTTAACCACAATCTTGTGCAATTCTTCCGCTCATCAACTATGCTAATGATCCTAACACAGCCACTCTTGTTGTATAGTACATTCTTCTCAATATCACTCTGATGCATTCAATGTCTCCACTCATGATAGATGAATTAAATGACATCAGGAATCAGCTAAAACTCATACCCACCTTTGCAAGTGGTTGTGGGTTCAATTCTTACCAGGTCAAGAGTATGACCTAGCAGGAATTGAGAGCATTGCTCTAGTAGAGGAGAATTGAAAGCAATGAACTGCTGATGTTGAAATTGAAAGCATAGACATGCCTATATGGGGTTTTTGGTTTTGGGGGTGAATGATGGGTCAGAACTACTCACACAGAGTTTTATCCAAACTGCATTTGCTATCATCAGTATGTGTTGGTGTTGCTAAGGGTGTTGATTCAAGGTTACCAAGGATCTCTCCAGGGAATTGGCTGCTCTTCCAGTTGTGGGTCCAAAATGCTTTACACCATCTGCACGTATCCACATCTTGATATCAGAAGACTATTACCTCATGCTCTCCTGTGGCTTGTACAAGCAAGAAATATTATTATACACCAAGAAGCTACAGGTCATCATGATCTTGAATGCTCCTATCCCCTACCTGACCACAGACCTCAACTTTGTGCTCCAATTTTGGGACCCTGTAGTTGGTTGATTGCTTGGCTATTGACTGAATTTCCAGAAAACTTTTTCTTTAAGCCATGGAAATACCTTCAGAAAAAGGCTTAAAAAGCTTAGAGCAAAGGACTACACAGCAAAGACAAAACAAGAACAAGAAAACAACAAATGCACAATGCAGTGTGAACAACAGTGAGAGTCTCTCAATTCTTCAGGGACCATTGACAGTATCATGTATGGTAGTGACTTCACTATCACAACTTCCCCACTGACTTCATCAGCTCCCTACAGTGGGTATAGGTCAGTGCAAACACTAACCTATGTACTGAGTTTCTGCTGCAGGTCTGGAAGCAACAGGAAGATTCAACCATGATACTGGCTAGCAACAATCAACAACACAAAGAGAAAACACAAAGCAGACTCATGGAAAAGAAGACAAAACATGCAGAAACAGTCTGCAGAGGAAAAATAGACCAAGTGGGCTTACAAGAAGCTCCCAACTTAGAAGACTCTATACAGAATCATTTGGAATACTACAAATGCTGAAATTCTGAAAAGGAATTTTACTTTATTAAGCAACCCTCTAGTCCTTGTTAACAGAATACTTAGAGGGTAACCTTAGAGGGTGGCCATAAAGGGTGGCCTTTAAGACTGACAATCTGAGAGACAAAGAAATTTTTAGAACTACAAATCATCTTAATTAACATGACAAACCTGTCTGCAAGTTTCAAGGTGGGGAGTAGGAAGAGAAAAGTGAACAGCCAATCAATTAGATTAAGTTTATTTCCTCACTTGTTGATAGCTCTCTGGCAAGTCACAAGTTCCAAGAGAACCGCACCAGAGTTATAGAAACCCCTGGGATGTTGTGAGCTGCTTCTGTGCAGACTGTTGTGGATCAAGCTACCTGTAAAAGACCTAGAACAGCAGCTCAGTACATGGCACATGCCTATCTCACAGGTTAATTCAACCAATTCACATTAGTGAAGGCACCCTACATCATCAGGTTCCTGGGTATCACTGGAGGCTCCTGTTTACAAATAGAAGATCAGTGTAACCCCTGATTTAACAACTTCCAAGGATCAATGAACTCTGAAAACTAGCCACCTCACATCACAAGGGGTCTTGCACATGGTAATCCGGTCTACTTTCCTTCCTGCAACAGCTCAGCTTCCAATTTGTAGCACTGCAGCCTACCTCTTTCACCCATTCACCAAAGTTTATTATTCTCTTCTGCAGACACACCCTATTACAATATATACTGAACCTGTACAACTTCTTTGGTTACAGGAGATTCTTGTCCAAATGATGTGCAATAGATGCAGCAATGGAACTTACTGCAAAGGATCAGAGACAGTCCAAACATTGCACAATCTGCACTACAATCTTAGCCACATTTCTTCTCCTGCACATTCATATGCAATATAATTAAGGTCAGTAATGCTCCTAACCAAATATAGGCAGCTTTTGGTCAAGTCTGATACCATCCAAGACTTAATTCAGGTACTCAAGTCATATACATATGGAAAAGATGGTCATGGAGGTTCACATTTGTTGTTTACTTGAACACCAAAGTCTGCAGCACCCATCAGAATTTCTGCCAGGGTCCAGAGATAATACACCCAAACATAGACTTCTATTGTTGATAATCAGAGTGATATCCAATTTCAAAATTTACTGTCTTCATGCTTCGCCTACATGCAGTGGATGATGAAACCCCTTTGTGCAGTTAATTACAGATAGAACAGCATGTTCAACTCAAGGCATAAAATCCTGCAAGTGATACAGTACAACAGAAGAAGTCCTCATCCAAAGTCAAGTACAATTGGAGTTCATGTAAACCAGAAGCCCCTGCTTTTTGCAGGCACTGACAACCTGAAAGAGAAATAAATCATCTTCTATCAACCCTCACTGGCAACAGATGACATTGTGTATGTGGATCATCAAAACCACAGCAGTTTCTTCCAGAGAAGTGCAAAGTAGCTTGCTTGTGCTCATCTTCATTGGAAATGTGACAAAGGAGAAAAAAGAAGGTCCATTGCCCACAGGTTTGAGAACCTACAAAATGCAAGGACTCGTACAGGAAATGGGGATTAGTCCCTTGAAGAACTACAAAACTGAAACTGAAACTAATTCTCAAAATAAAAGGAATGTATGGCACAGTCATCAGTCAAGCCAACGGAGGCTCAGATACCCAAGATGGTCTGGTGTTTTTCAGAGGGTTGCGGAGAATCCGGAGATGGGAAGTAGACATGCCCATGTGTTGCTGAGTGTAGAATTCAGAGAAGTCAAGACGGAAGGATAGGAACTTCAGGTCAACATGCTGTTGAGCTGGTAGCTGTGCTATGAAGCCTTCGAGAAGGGAAGAATACTCCACTGCAAGCCCATCCATCTCCTCCCCCATGCTTCCAAGAAAATCCCCTGATAGATGTGCTGTTGATAGCCTTCTCTGCCCATCACGGGCTTTTGGAGCATCTCTCTTTGCCTTCTCCCTCAATGCTATGTCACTCCTGTCACAGTGTAACCTCACCAAACATCAGACTAGTGTCTTCAAGCAATCAAAGACATTACCAAAATGGAAGTCCTTACACATAAAGTCCTCTTCTATTGAGTGAACCTTTTAGTTGCCCTCCACAATGTTCTGAAAACAATACCTTTTGCCTGGAATATTAGGAGTTATCTAAAAAGCATGAGCATAAAATAGTGCTAGGAAGGAAGTTACCTAGCTTGAACTTCTCGAGCATTTTCATACAGGCGGTCAGCTAGGCCTCTGAAGCGAAGAATTAGGTCAAAGAGTGCAAACAGCGTCTTGCAAAGAAGCTGAGAGCGTTCACCCAGAAGTGCTTTTTCCAGAATAGAGCCTAAGTACTTGTCATGAGCAGCAATGAGTTCGTCAAGATCATGCGCCTCCTCCATCTCTTCCAAAAAATTTGCCCATGAATACTCAAGCACCTCAAACATGATGTAATACTGGAGATTTGTCACAAAATGATTCATTTCATTCCTAAGAGTTTGACACCGCCGCAACACTACAGTTAACTGAGATTGGCCTCCACCACCTTCATTTAAAGAGAGGCGTGCGATTGCACAGTTAGGCTTCATTGTCTGCCATGTAGCACTTAAAGCATGCTCCACCCGCTTCAGTCTCCAAAGAAAGTTAAAAATTTTCAGGTACTTGCCCATAACTTCCTCTGTGAACAGTGTAGTGAGCGGATCACGGACACTATAGTCAAGAGAGAAGACATCCCAACCCCTGTCTCCATCACTGTGCGGCATCATACGCACACGTAACCGGTCCAAGACATCACTGTCATCATACTGAGCATTTGACGCTCTAACTGCACTTTCTAGAGTGCCTGAAAGTTTGAAAGAACTGAGAGTGTTAGCAGGCATCACAAGCTCAGGCCCGACAAGGTCCATCAAGTACTGGATAAAATCGCCTTGACCTAGAAGCAAGTATCTCTTGATTGCCAAGCAGTGGTCTCGGAACCGATACCGATTGTACATGATTTGGATGAGATGTTTATCAATCCGTCCTGCTGCCTCAACAACAAGAGCTTCGAGAGCTTCAGTTTCACCATACCCAAGGCTGCCACCACTGGCTGAAGCTCCGGCAGCAGCAACAGCATCAGCAGCTGATTGTGCCCAGCCTTGATCAGAGCAGCAGACACGAAGGAAGTTGATGGATTTACCGGTCCTCAAAATCCGTTGTGCTAGAGGCTCAGGGATAAAGGAAGGAAGCATAGCAGTCTGGAGCTGATAACCCTCCCTCCACAAAAGCTCTGCCTTCACAGCTTGTGCAACTACAAAAAACTCGCCGTAGTAGTCATCTACCTCACCTTCCAGCACCCACCTACAAAAGACATTTGGAGTAAAGTCAGAGAACACAGCTGCATAGATTCTTTTCCTGCTGATGAAAGCATTACACTATCAAGAAGAAAATCTCATGAAGTGTGTTCACATATCAGCTACAAACAGGAACAATTGTTGGACTTAAGTTTCCATCATGGATTGGACTCGTGGACTGGAGCTTCAGATGAGAGATTGTGGCTTAAGAGAATGTCATACCTGCGAA
The DNA here is from genome assembly GCA_963921925.1 of Sphagnum tenellum. Taxonomy (NCBI): domain Eukaryota; kingdom Viridiplantae; phylum Streptophyta; class Sphagnopsida; order Sphagnales; family Sphagnaceae; genus Sphagnum; species Sphagnum tenellum. The sequence goes on along the minus strand of OY998152.1, from coordinate 6,203,035 downwards.
CCATCTCAAAGAGAGGTGAGCAGACCTGCCTCAGAAGGCGCCTCAAGAAAGTTCGTACTAAAGGATCTCCATGTTGTGCATGCATATGAATCGCACCTGCCATAGCGCCTCCGCGTAAAGTTTTGCAGTCATCTACCAGTACTGCCATCAACCTCATTCTCACCAGTGGCTCTGCTAGCCACACAGACAACCGCCGCAAAGACAAGTAACTCCCAGTGGACTTCATGCCATCGGAAGTCAACATGAAAGGCACAGGGTTATGGACCTGTCCCTCAAGCACGGCCATGAGCCTGTAGTAATCAGAGAGCTCTTCTTGCAGTGCAGCACAAAATGCCTGCCCCACAGTGCCTATCGCCTCCAATGGCCCATCTTCTAAGCTCTCAGAGATGTGGTTCTTTACTCTCTGGAAGAGCCACCCTACTTCACAGAGCCTTCGGACTAGGGTTCTGGTTGCTCTAGGAACCCGGAATGTTTCTTCAATGAGGAAACCATCTGCATCTTTGTTGAACTTCACATACTTCCCATCAATCCCTTGACAAGCATACACAATGTCCCGTACAAGTGCCATCTCTGTTACCTCTGTTTCCGTTTGATGAATTTCCACATACTCTGCCACTGCTGCCGCCCTAACATCACCATCATCTTTAGAGAGGATCAAGACACCAGATGACGGCTCTATAGCTTGTGAATGCTGCTGAGAACGAAGCTCCCCCGCTGCCGCTGCAGCAGCAGCAGCAGGTGTTTGTTGTTCCCCTAAGGAGAAGAAGTTGTTGGAACGAGAAACGTTTTCGGGAAGTGCCGGCAAACCCCCACGAACAGCAGGAGCTGAGAGAGTGGAAGTGTAAGGGAATGCGGTACCTCTTGTTTCTGCTCTCTCTCTCCTTTGATCATCGGATATGGCTCGAAGAAGGTACAACAAAGACCACCGATTCTCCAAGCTTCCAGGACCGCTCTGCAACGACAACCTTCGATGCAAATCTGCAAAGGTTAGGGCGTCTGAGGATCTATTTTCTTGCACAAGCTGTCTCTTGATCGCTTCCGCCATAGCACCTTCATCGTTTGCAAGCGACGGCGATATTCTACTCCCTATGATACGCATTGCGTAACGATGAGCTCGATCAACAATCGACTCCGATACAACAGCAGCAGCAGCGCAGCTTCCTTTTCGAAGAGGTTGTCCGCTAGAGCCATTAGAGGAGGCGACATTCGAGCTGCTATTCTTCTCTCCCCCGCCGCCTCCTCCTCCTCCTCCTCTATTGACGACTGGAAAGATTCGAACAACAAGCTGCCTTACGAGATCCGACACAACATCTCCTTCCATTATCACCACTGCTACTGCTACTACTGCTGTTTCTTCTTCTTCTTCTTCTTCTTCCGGCTTACTGGCATTTGTTACTTAGAGCTTTCTTGTCCTCCCGCGTCCAAGAGACAAGCGGTCAAAAGCCTCCCCTCCAAAATTTTTGCAGCAGCTACCGAAAAAAAAAAAAAAACCAAGACACTTCAGATACACAACAACAACAAAAAAAGCTAATAACATAACACAAGAAACTCGTCACTCATTCTTGTGTGTCCTTTCCCTCTCTCAAAACACCACAACATGATGAGTGTCCTTTCTCGACAACATCTGCATCGTTTCTTTCTCTCACGAAACGCGACGACATCGATTGATGATGATACCTGCGTCATTTTTCACCTTCCCCCCCTCGAAAAAAAAAAAAAAAAACAACAACAACAACAACAACAAAACAGAGAAGCCTGCCTGCCTGCCTGCCGTTGGAAGAAACAAAGAAACAAAGAAAGCAAGGCAGCAAGCAAGCAAGTAAGAAAGAGAGAAGAAGAGGTGGGCTTGAGAAGAAGAGGGGTGGCTTGGTTTGGTGTGCTTGTTTGTTTTGGCTTTGTTTCTTGTTCCCCTTTCAAATACCAAACAAAACACAAACACAACCCTAAAACCCTACATCAAAGCATTTTGCGGAGTTTTTTTTTTTTTTTTTCAAAATTTTTTAATAAAAAAATTTACTCAATTTTTTTAGGGTTGATGAATGTGGGTTGGTTTGGGTTCATTATGTCCAACATGGGTAACTTTCTAATGTATGACCCAATTTTGATCAATGGATGGATGGATGGATGGGTTCAATATGTCGAATGGGGTATGTTGCTCTGTTGTTATTAGAGGTCCAAGATGATTTGTAGAACTGAAGGTGACACTCCTATAGCATTTTAAGTTATTTAAAATGAATAAAAAATGAGAAAGTTCAGAAGTTTGAAAGTAAGAGGGGTTCAAAGAGAAGAAACTTTTTTAAAAAAAATGTTTTGTGAGTTGGAAAGCTTATTTTTTCTTCTTGCTACTTTTTCATTATTCATTTTTCTTTGGACTTCAAAGATGATTTCTCAAGCTTGAAATAATAATGCTCCCATAACATTTTAAATCACTCAAAATAAAGCACATATAACAAATTTTTTCTGGAAAAAGTGATCGATAATAGGGTAATGATCGATGGGAAATTTTACTCTACATGTTTTTAAAAAATAGAAAAAAAGGAAGAAAAAAAAAGTGATTTATCACACTCCTCAAAAAAACTTGTTTTGGCAAAATTTTCTACCACAATTTGGCAAAATTTCTTTCATTGAAAAAAAGAAGGAAAACAATTTTACAACACAATATTCCCTTTTGAAAAAAAGGGTGTTACCTTATCTAGCTTTCACAACTGTCTGTTGAGTAATTAATTAATTTTGAAAATTTTCATTTTGGCAAATAAAATATTCTCGGAGACTTAATATTTTCTTTCACATTTTTTTGATATTCAAAAAATACAGTTTCTGAATTTGCAATTTTTTTTGAAAATAATATAATTAGTGTCAGACCTGCAAAGGTAGAGGGTAGACGAATAAATAGTTGATGTATATAGGGTTAACCTCTAAAACCGTGAGGGCAAAACCAATTTGAACCACTTAGTTACTAACTTCTTTTCAACCCTCCCCCCCCCCCCCCCCCACCAATAAAACTGAAACTGCATATACGTGGGAGACTACTAATAGCAACCCATTGGACCAAATCAGACTATCTACCCAATTAGAAACATGGAACAGTCTCAGGAGTCTTCAAGTGGGTTCACTAGATTCGACTGATGAACGTCATCTAAGATGTTCTTAGGACTTTAACCCCTCTTTACATGCTTCTCTCAAGGCTCAGCAAAATTCTGTCCTCACAATGAATTGCCCTAAATAGGGTGGGTGTTCTTAGGAATAGAGAGTTTCCATGCAACCAATGAGAAGTACCATCATGGAGTGTGAAGGGGCCTCCAATTTTATTTCCCCCAAGTTAATGGATGGGCACGTGTAGATTTTGGGTGCACCCATCTGATTGATGGGTTGTTTTGAAGTCTACCCATCTACCTTGTTGGGTTTCTTCTCAAAATAGGAATGTTGGGCAATTGATTTAATTTTTGGGTTCCCACTTGCCTTTTTGTATCATGAGGTTTCATATCACTATGAAATGTAAAAAAAATTCATATGACTAAATTTTTAAATGATATTTTTTGATAAATATATAAATAATTAGCTTCAATTCTTTTAAATCTTATTAAAATGAAATTCTTAAAAAAACTATCTGAAAGATCATGCAATAATTGGTTAAAATAAAACACGTCAATTATATATATATATATATTTTTTGAGATATAAATGGTTTAAATGAATTTGATATATTATAAAAACTTTCAATAACACTTTGATGAATATTTAATAAAAAAATCATAATGAAATTAACTTTTTATTGATTAATTTGTTTATATTGTTGTTTCTTTTATGTTATAAAATTTTATAATTGCCCTAAGATAATAAACATGCATGTATGATTTTAAGTTTTACCAAGCATGTATGGTGGCAAACACAACTAGTTTAGTTTTCTTGTGGGTATGGGGAGGCGGGGAAAGGGGACTTTTGTTTTTCAAGTTGTGTTTGGTGTGGAGAGTCGAATGTTCACTTTCCAGTTGGACATTCGCCTTTCCATCCAAGTTTTTTTTCTCTTCTTCTTCTGGGACGGTGATTCAAACCAAAGAGTTCTCAAGTTCTGGACATGTTCCTCAAAGAGTTCCCAATAGCATCTCACTTCTATCCCATAAGCTTTGGCAAATGTTGTCCTCCTTTCAACAAAATCTTTTGTAAAGCACAAGAGGAAGGTTATGACGAACCTAAAACATATGGATATCATGAGATGTACGAGGGATATGGTCCTTATGCCTACTTATGGTGTGAGGTCCCTCTTAAGGACTTATAGGCATAATATCCATCCCACTCTTGAGGAGTAGGTCTCTCCACTTTTGTACAAGGGATATTTCATGAATATAAAGGTGCCTTCCAAATGCACTAGGAACTTTTTCAAATGCCTTATGTGCATGCAGTTTAGGGTAACACGTTTGGAAGGGGGAGTTTCAAAAATAATTATTTGCCCAAGGTGAAACTAAGAGGCAATTATTTCTAGATCTCCCCAACTCCAACAACATTACCATGCATAAAACATGATGTAACCTTTTCAAAATAAAATAAAATTCTCATGATACTTCATGATACCTAACATAATCATAGGAAAAATATTACACCATGTGTTTCCGAAAATGAAATGTTTGCTCTTGTGAGAATTTTTTGTAGGAAATGGGTATGCAAATAAACCCTTCTAGATTTGAAATCTTGACCTAAGGTCAATAGGCCAAGGGTTAGGGATTGAAACTCCCCAAAGGAAGGTCTATTTGTAGACCATTTGCCTATATAAAGAAATGGCAAGGTTTTTCTTCAATGTTAGTTTCAAAAATTTGGATGTTTTTTCTATTCAAGAAGAAAGTAAGATGTTTCAACTAATTTGTTAACCCACCTTTTGTTTATATTTAATATGAGGTTTGGTTATTTTTGTATGAAAAATGTTTTTGTTAAAACCTATTTTGAATTGCAAAAGATTGATTTTGAAAAGAATTCCCTTGTTTCTCTACATACTACTAGGGTGGTTTTGAGGTTCCGCCAAGATATCTTTAAGATCTAGTGCATTGATGTTACATGGTGTTCTACTAATTTGCATAAATGCATTGTAAATTATCTTATGGATCATGTAATTTCAAATTTGAAAAAACTTGTTTGCATGTGGCTTGTTGTTTGGCCTAATGAAAATCAAAGTCCTTGCCTTCTTTTCTTAGCCTCAAACTTAGATGGAGAAAGAGTGATGAAGTTTGGTTCATCATTTTCATGTTGGCCATAATCAGCTTCAGTTTATTGTTGATACCTTCACATTTGACTTTCCTTCTTTGATAGAAAAAATCTTGTTTAACAAGATTAGAAGAGAGGGGTGAACTTACACAAATAGAGTAGGCTTTAGTTTCACAAGATATGGGATGGAGGTGATGAGTCATCAAAACCTAATTTCATATGGGAAATCAATTCTTTCCCCTTTTTTTTTTCTTTTTTGTTTTTTGGGTTTTTTTGGTCTCAAATGGTTTCATTCTACTCTTCATTGTTGTTTGCATTCGTGTTTTTTTTAAAGTATAATAAAATCAACAAATATTTTCAAGATAGAGTTTTGCAACACATAATTAATAGTGGATTGAAAAGAACTTGCCTCCTTTGGTATGACGAAATTTTCAACAAGGAGAAAGAGGTGTGTGAAAATATAAAGGTAAGTTCTATTTCTCGTTTCTTCATTTTTGGTCTTGATGTGTTTTTTTTTGTCTATTGTTGTATTTTGAGTATTTTTTTGGTGTGCATGCCATAAAAGTTGATGGTTGCTACTAATATTTATGTTCAAGCAAGAATGATCATGTTATTTATTTAATTTATAGTTTTGTTTGTTTGTGTTTCTTTCTAATGGTTTTATTGTTTTTAATAAGAGGTTCCTATTGAAGATCTTGATATGACACCTTTTGATTCTTTTGTTCTTATCGACAATAATTTAGGAACTATTGTTGTTGCTATGGTTGCTATTGAAATTGAGAGTTTTTTTTCCCTATTGTTGATGTTTCAAAATCAAGAGATTTTATTAATGATGGTGTTCAAAAAGAGGTCATGGTGTAGGTTTAGAATTTAGGTAGATTTCATGTTGACAATGATGATGATGGCGTTTAGAATCAAGTGCTTGATTTTGAGCTTCTTAAGCAAAGAGATCAACTTGGCATAATTCCATGGGTGGCAACCATTTCAACTTCTCAATGTCAACAAAACTTCAACTCATGTGTTCAACCATTTACAAAATTGCTCGATAATCACTAATTTTTGTGGTTGATTCAAAGTTCGATCAGAAATTCATATTGGGTTTTGCAATGCAATAGATAATGCGGTCTAAATTTTTTGGTCTTCCAAGTTGTTACTCTTTTCTTTCTTTTCGATTATTGAAGTGAATTGGAGCTTGTGATTCATATCATGATACCTTTACATATTTGCAAATTTTCATAGTTTAGTGACTTCACTTGAAGCTTGTGACATTTTTAGATTAATAACTAGATTCTCTTTTTTTTTGATGCCATAGCTACTCTCACATGAATGTTGAAATTGAACTCTTGCTTGATGTCTTACTATTCAATTTGAAATTCAGAGTTTGGAATTATGTATTACTTTTTATTCATTTTTTTTGTGAAATAAAATTGAAGTTTTCTTTTCAAATTTTCATTTCAAATTTAGTGTTAATAGATTATGAAAATTCGAATTGTTCAATTCTAACAAGTGAAAAAAGGTGGTCAGTTGGTATCAAGAACAAGAGTCTGTAATGTGTTTGGAGGATTTGGGTACGAAGTAAAAACCTTGTAAGTTCGCAACCTCTGTTTTGTGTGGTTTCCATCTCCTTTTTTGTGGAGCCACCAGGGGTTTCCATCTCTTTGTGGAATGTGTATACCTAATACTAGAATTTTGCGTGAACCCAAAAACCACAGGCAGCCAAGAATTACAAAGCTCTTTTCCAGTAGGAGCACACCCACGGAAAAATGACTGACAACCAGGTGAGTACATTTAGTTGTATGCAAACAAATCAATTCTATCAGACTTCAATTTTTCTCTACCTGGTTTGATACCTCACAAATCAAGTCACATAAGTTAGGTCTGGTAAGTAGCTGGATTCATCATCAGATTGTGGACAGAAATGTGAGAGTTGGAATGGAAAAACCTCCTCACAGACGAAGCTTGTATATCATTGGACATGGCATTCATGATGAGGGCAACACCGAAAATTTATGTCACACGAGTGGAACGTGAAAGTCTTGCATTGCCAATGTAGTCTCTGGCTTCCCCCTCAGAGAGACCCATGTCATTGATCAAGCTGCGGGCAACAGCTTGCTCATATGCTGCTGCAGGTATGTTTTCTTCAAGGTCCCCAGATCTAAATTTCTCCATGTCCTCCAAAGAACACCTGATATGTTCAAGACAAAATCATTCTCTTATGGAAAAGTTCAAATGCATCAGACCTGTTCTCTCTTACTGTGTACATTAAGTCCATGGCACAAGATAGAGTGATCAAATACACACATCCCATGACAGTACTATAAAGTTGGCTCAAGGAGCAAGAGTCTCACGTGAAACTGAGAATGGGAATGCCATCCTCATCCCCCAAGTATATGATGGTACCATAACATCTGTCCTGCAAAAAGCAACAAACCAATAGCAAGATCATCATAGTGGTCAGAGTGACAGACACCCTCTAAGTGATGATGGAAGATGAATTGTATCAGGTCCCCCACACTGACCACAAAAACAGGAGCAAGGCAGCTTGCTGAGACAGTTTCTCAACCTAGGATATGAACATGTGATTGGACAAATACCTCAAAAATGGTGTGAGATGTTGCTGGCTGACCATTTCTCACACTTTGAATGAGGTCAGTGTCTATGATAAATTGCTGATTTTCCATGTGCATAATACTGTTTTCTTGAAAAAAAATGTCCTTAAACTGCTCCAGACTGCTCCCAACAGGTCACTGAGTAAGACATCTATTGCAATCCAGCAAGCCTCATCATTATCCTTGATAAGACATAACAGAAGCTCAGACATTAGAGGTGCAAGATTGGGAGATTGTGACAATCACACACTGTGCATGCCATGTCTGCAGACTATACTGCCCTCAATTGACTCCTTTGGATACTGTTTTGTAGCTGTGTCACTACTGGTGCTCAATTACATTACTTGTAATAAACGCCAGAGGTTTTGAGGGCTTACGTGATTTTGTAGACATGGACATAGGTTTTGACATCCTCTTCAGGAAGTGGGTCAATAAAGGCAACCCCTCCAATACCCCAGGTGTATGAATGTTTGCAACCAAAAAACAGTTGATTGGATACTGTCAACCAGAGGGATGCTCGAGGAGGAGATGGATCCCTGCATCCAATGCAATCCTTTACTATGCCTTCTACCTGAAACCACCATTCCAAAAGAGGAAGATCAAATCAAAATACTTACCCTGAAAAAGCTGGACAAACTTCCCAATGTTCATCTATTTGGCAATAAACCTTAATTTTGTGGTGATCAAGGGGCCTCTTTGCTATGCACCTGACCACCTTGAATGTAGCACATGAACTGCGGTAGCCACATGTTGGAACCATAGCAGGCATACCACACATAGTGGGTCTCAATGCCCTCAGTTGCAGCAAAAGTCTTCCCTTTGCTACTCCCAACACTTGAAGGATGCACAATCTCTGAGTTGTGAGCAACTTCAGTTGCAACATTGTAGCCATTCTCATCATTATCAACACCATTTGTTGTGCTTGTAAGAACAATGGCATCCATAGATTGACCTTTCACTTCTTTACTTGATCCTGGTTTTGTTGTTTCCTCTATGTTTTGCGAAGGTCCCTTTCTAGCTTCCTCATCTGCATCAATCAACCACCGACATTGCAAATCAAGAAGGCATGAGCAAATGATCAACACACAACCAAAATTGACATTCCTGTTACAATACACAGACAGAGGACTCACCCCCTTCTTCAGTGCTAATGTCTTCTGAAGGATCATAGGCCCATACCACTGAAGAGGTTGGTACACTCTCATTGTTGCTCTGTACTATTTGCTCCATTTCAGGTTTCCATCTGCCTTCTTCAGAATCCCTATCCAACTGTGTCATCTCCCCCATTTCACTAAAATTTCTCTCTAGTTGTACTTCAAAATTGGTCCAAGTTTTATGACCAGGAAAATCTGGCTGCTCAGATGACATTGCTGCATCCAGGTTTACAGGCTGTCTCACCCACGGAGTACTTGGCTGTTTATAAGCATCCAATAAAAGCTTGGCCCCACTGGTCACCACTTGACCCTCTGTTGATAACTTGGCAAGAAGCTCAATGAGATCTGTAATTGGCTTCTGCTCTGTGACTGAATATTCAATATTGGGTTCCTCCTCTCCCAGCTTTCTTTCTCTGAAAGATAGAAATTCTCTGGCCACAGCCACATTGTCTGATTCCTGCACATGGGAATGAAGACATTATTCAGTGAGGGAAATTCGCCATCAAGGACAATTTGATTCTAAAAGCCACAATTGTAAGAAGACACAACCTAATACATTCTTTGAAGATGAGAATGAAAATAGATCTGCAACAGGTCTTGAACTGGATACCTTTTGATCTGTGCTGAGAACAGACCAGTATTGCTGAAGCTCATTCCGTACCTGCAAATGAAATCCAATAATGCTTATTTTAACGTGATGATAATGCACTTGAAGGAAGTTCTTCATGCAGTCAGCTTCTGCTGCAAGACAACATGGGAAGGACCTAAATGTGAAGTGTGTCACAATTACATGTCCAAGACCTTCAGATGGAGTTCATTAGCCACAGTGCATCATGATACTTCAACTATGTGGAAAGAGACTGGGAAGCCATGATGCAAAAGAGAGCCAAAAATGATTCTGATACAGGATGAGAAATTAGGTGTACAAAAAATCTCAAGAATGGCATTCCTTTGGTATTAGTTCCAGTGCTCAAGTCCTGACAGAATCTGCACCATGCATCAGTTTTTGACTTCCAAATCAGACCATGAGCTCTGCAGATGGTGGGTTGAAGCAGGGGCTGAGAATCGTACCCTGTCAATTAGAGGCAAAGTTGGTGCCAAAAGATTGCTCAAATGAGTAGGTTTCTCTGGGAATACATCACCCAACAACGCATGCATGCAAGCTAGATAGGAGTTGGAGGTGGACGTTAGATTGTAGCCTCCCTCCAAGGCAATTACAACCCGACCTTCAGCTACCTCCATCAACTGGACCCCCAAAATTTCTAGTTAGGAGAACCACACAAGTGTCACCAACAAACCTACTCTACTTTCCTTCTCTTGCCCCTCACTCCCACAAGCTTGCCAACAAGTGGGAAAAAAGCAACCTGCTTTGTCATCTTGTAATATGCACTTGGTGTGACTCGACATCCACCCAGTGGATCTCCTTCCGCTGCAACACATCACCTGAGAGTAAGAGTCAAATCTGTTGCCAATATTTCAGACCTCTACATGCAACCAAGGACTATGGCTACATTGACATAATTATTTGTTGTGGTGGAGGTTGGTCAGAGTGAGTGCGTTCCATGTATGGAGTCCTACACTGACCAGAATCAAAACCCGCAGAGATCAAGACCATGTCAGGGTTATATTCGTGGGCAACAGGCATGAGCACATGCTCCCACACTGCCAAGTAATCAGCATCTCCAAATTGGCCATGTGGCCATGGAACATTGATATTATAACCTGCTCCTCCATCTGCTCCAAGATGGTTGTAATTGCCTTCATCTCCTGGAGGGTAAAAGGAGCCTTTGTCAAACCTAGACCATATCATGAAAAACCACACCAAATGAGAGATCAATTGCCAATGCATCACCCATGAAAGCTAATAGTTTGGTGCAATCTTCCCTCTGAGATGAACTGATCATTGTCTGTCAACTCTTGACTTCATTTACCATGTGCAAAAGTACACAGCATATTTGATGAAGAAGGCGTACCTATGAACAGAAAAGTACAAGACTTGGGGATCACTCCAGAACATGTGTTGGGTACCATTGCCATGATGTATATCCCAGTCTACGATCAGCAACTTCTGCACTCCTAGTTCTTTCTGAACACAATCAACAGAGGAGAAACTCTTGGTAAGATCAACAAAAGCACTTGGGATGGAGCAAGAAGGGACCACCTTTCTTTGCATCTTTGAAAGTGCTTTCTTCTTCCTGCTTTTAGTTTCTCTTAATTCTCTTGTGAACTAAGTAATACCTTCTTATGAACAAGGAGATGTGCAGCAACAGCAACATTATTAAAGAGGCAGAAGCCCATTGCTGCATCAGCCTCTGAATGGTGCCCAGGTGGTCTCACAATTGCAGCTCCTGCTTTCAGCTTCCCTTGTGCTACCTGATCAGCAACCTGCAAAATGGGATAGTTCACAGGACTGTGGGTACTTACTTGCACATGAGCAAAGTTCTGTTTCAGAGCAATATCCCCAAATTCCAAGACTGTGTAACACTAAAAAGCCTTAGTAGATGTGAAAAGCAATGCAAGACAGATCAAAAAACACAAGGGTGGATCACAACCTCAATGACTGATCCAGCAGCCAAAAGGGCTGACTTGGAGGAACCGTTGTTGAAGAAGATTGAATCATAGCGACTTGCCAGTGCTTTGCGCCGATGCTTTCCATAGCTCTTGCTGCTCACTGCTTTCATCAGTTCAACATGATTCTGAGTGTGCACACTGCTCAGTTCCTCATTTGTTGCTTCCCTTGCTTCCACCTTCACACATCTGTGTGCCCCACCACAAAGATCCCAGAAAAGATGAGAGTGAAGAATGTGAATCCATAGCCAATCAGATGTGGCAGTACACAGTCAAATTTGAACACATCTCAAGTGAAAGAAGAGGAAATAAGCACCAAGATCCTGAGAAAAAGCAATATGCATTGGTCAGCTCAATCTGACCCATGCAAACAAAAGCTCAATGACATTCACGTAATGCTTTGAAACATGCCAAAATCAATTCAAATTGCTGAAGAGATTCATCAAATTCTGTTGTGCAATCCTTCAACCATGTTCAGCTGAATGCAATCTCAAACAGTGGAATCCCTCACTTTCTTTGGACACAATTTCACCAAACTGCAGCCATGTCAATCTCAACCCTGACTGAGATCTTGGTAGTCCACCAGAGAAGAGTTTAAAACCTCAAAAGAGCAAACTATGAAAGGATCCACAGAGTCACAAATTGCAGGCTTTTCTGGCAGGAGATCGAGCTCCTCAGAGCCTAGCCAAAGGCAACAAAGATAGTTCCAGAAAAAATTCACAAAAATAAAAATTAAATTAAATTTAAAAAAAAACATTCTACTAGGAGCTTGCACAATTCTCCAAGCCATTTGAAGAGGGGGAAAATAACTTATTTAACTAATCAATTTTTTAAAAAAAATCTTCTCTGCTTCTGGTGAAACAAAGAATCATGACGTCAGTAATGTAGAAATGTTTTGTGTGATGAAATGGAGAGAAAAGAAAAAAGAAAGAAAGAAACCTGGCGACAACGCCTGCAGATGTCAAGCGTTGGTAGATGGAGGTGATACGCGCAGGTTGTTCGGGATGCTTTCGGTCGCTCTCGTTCTCGTGCGCGCACATTCGGGAATCATACACCAGCCCTACTCCACTCGCTGCCATCTCCAAATGCTTCAGAGTCTCAAAGCTTGTACACACACAGGCTGGCTGATAGTAGGAAAAAAAACAACAACAACTAAACCTCCACACGGAATTGACAGATACAGACAGTTGGATTGGCGTAATAAGTATCCTGCATGCGCTTCGAAAGCTCTCCCAACTTCCGACAATCGAATCAAATCGTTGATCTCTTTGTTCGCAACATCTCCCAAAAGCACTGCCGTCATCGAAAGCTCTGAGCACACACACGATTTTATCAAAGCAGAGGAAAACGTTCTACCAAAGAGGGAGGAGACGAAGTGGGCTTTAACGCTCGCCCTACGGATAAGTACGTAGGTAGGTTATGTAAGTATGTATAGGAGAAGGGCCTGTACTCAAGTCCTTTTCCTACGTAAACCAGAGCTGGAATTTTTTCACATTTTAAAAATAGCGCAGGGGATGGCTGGTTACCTTCCGCTCGTCAGAAGATCCCAGTACATCCTGGCACCAAACTTCCACCGAAGAAGATCCCGCTTACGGAAAAGAGGTTTCTTCAGACAGGAGGTTAAGGGAGCTGAAAATACGAAGGCAAAAATCCAGGGAGTGCTTTACGTATGTATAGGTATGTAGGTGAAGTGTATATCTGTGTATGCATAAACACATGCTGTCACCTTAGGTTGGTTTTTTCTGTACAATTTGAGATGGGATTTTTCATGATGCACTCAGAGTATGTTGTGAAACTATGAATGAGTTTGTTGCTTTTTTTTGGGGGGGTGCTTAACCCAAGGTGCATTTAATTTCTTGGTACTCTTGGGAGATTTGGGGGGTGTATCTCTCTTTGCTTTTGATGCATAATTTGGAGGCTTTTTTGGGTATGTAATGAGGATGTGAATGACATGATTTTTGTAATCTTATGGGATTGCTAAGTTTACTTCATAGAGGGTAGTAAGTAAAGCGGGCAACATTCTCCCTCAAATCTAACATGTCCGATTGCAAGAGTTAAGACTCACCAAGATCCCTTTCGAGCATTTATAATGAAGAGTTGTTTGATGTATTAGCCATTAGCTATGATGCATAAATAGTGAGTTAATTAGTGTTCAGCCATTCCTAATAAAGAAGAGTTTATACTTTTGAGAGCTTCTTTAGCAAGATTGCATGATTGATAGGACTCAAAATGAAAATCATCCCATCAAACAAAATGCATTTGAAACATCCTTTGATTTGTAAGTAGTGTACACAAAACCTATCATTGCACCTTTATAGACGTTTTAAATCATTCTCCTGATACAGAAACATTTCTTTCTGAAATTTGGCATATATATAACTCCTTATCTTATGTTGACCCAGAAACCCAATCCTTAGAACCTGCAAATTTTATACATCTGTGAAAACCCGTAGCTTACAACTAATTGATATAATTTGAGTTCGCCATTTTCCATTTACCCCATGATCTGTGATCACACACTTCCATTGCATACCTCATTGCAGAGGGAAAACCCTATTATCATATTCCATCATGCACACCAAGAGCCTACCATCGCACACCTTATGCCCAGGATTACTGTCTCATTTACATGAACTATCCCAAATGGTGTTGTGCAAGGATAGCAAACACAACAAGTGTGCAACAATAGGATTTTTGCATGCGAAGGATAGGGGACAAACAATGTGCTGCAACAATGAAATTGGTGTGCAATAATAAGGGAATTTTGGTGATACGTCCCTCTATCCTAGTTGCAATGGCAAAGTAGTTCTTATGGGAGGCTGACACCTGACTATCCCCAGCATCTCCCATGATGTCCTCTAGGCTAAGGGATGACTCTTACAACACTCCTGATATTTGACCTTTCTTTCAGAAAAGAAGAACAGTGTATTGGAGAATATCTTATGACAGAATCACTTGGGCCACGCCAATGAAAGCCCATGTGCATAAAATGGCTAGAGCTCAAATGAAAACATTGGATGCATTTGACAGCAAATGGGTAGAAAGTACCTATCCTATGACTTGCTGGGACTAATCCACATTAGTAGATTCATTCACCATTTGATCCACTCTTGTGGGTCATAGGAACCCCTACCCACATACAATAACCCATATCACTTGCCTTCTTGACCAACATGTAGGTTCAAATCTGTTATCAGAACTTGAAAAGAACTCAAGACATACAAGGTCCGAGAAATAAAAGGAGCCAAGATTTGCAATGCAAAGAGCATCTGATGAAAATGTGCTGACCTGCAGTTGATTCTCTCCAACTCTGGAAGTTTTGACCTGTTTGATACTGGCCTCCACAAATGGTATAAGTTTTTCAGGGCCTGCCAATTTCACTACTGCTGCTCATCACTCCACATTTTATCTGGTGTCCATGCTTATTATTTTTTTCTCAGTGTATATTCTCAGACTTGGAGATGAACCCCAACCTTCTTTTCCTGAGAACAACAGTGTGCTTCCATTCTCAATTCCTTTGAAGCCATGTATACATATCTATGAGAACAGACAAAGCAGGTACCATCCATCATCTGTACAAAGTCAACCTCCCAGGCAGGGCAGGGCAGGGTAGAGTGGTGAAGAGTGGGCACCATACAGCACCTTTCAAATGAGTTGTCTCCTTTAAACACCCCAAAAACATGGAGTCGTCCATGGATTTGAAGATATTTTCCTTTGAAGATGGACAACATGAATATGAACAACTTTAGTACTGTTTTCGCCGTGGTCTCTTGCTGAGCTCCAAATACTTGCCACCCATGAGCTGTAAAACTCCCTCCCACAGTCCTGAAGTTGAAGTTGATGTGATCAAGTCAGAACTACAAGCTGCCACACACCATAGTCCTGCCGCAATCTCCTTCTTCAACTGATCAGTGCCCCAGCCAGAATAGCCAAAAAAGAATCGAAAGCCCTGTGGGAGAGAACGGTTTCCCCTCTTCGCAAACTCTGCCACAGGCTCCAAGCCCTCAGATGTTCCACAATATACCCCTGGAATCACTTCTTGGTACCCCTTTATGCCACTAGTACCATGCAGCAGAAGGAACACCTCTGTATCCATTGGACCTCCAAGATGTGCCTGAGGCCCAAACCTTCCATTTCAGTCGCGCAATGACAGAGAGAACTGTGCAGAAAGCTGATACATTGATATCAACAACCTAAAGAACATGAACACTGAGAAGCATGCGGCACCTCTTCAAGTTCACAGTTCAAAGCAAGCAGGATTCAGCAGTGTGAAAATAATAAAAAATCACAACTACCTTGGAAGTCTTACAGCCATTGGACTTCCACACCCTTAAAGCAAATATGGAAAAAAACCTCTGTGTGTGTGCGCATGCCGAAGGGCATCGCAAAGGTATATCACTGCTCTATGGAAGCTACATGGTGTGCCAGAGGGCCAGAAGAAAAGTTATACCTGACAGTTGCCAAAATGTTTGACCCAAGCCCGGTCTTTTGGTTTGATATCCTTGATGCGCTGCAATAGGGGTCTGTTCAAAATCAACCCATACGGACCCTCTCTGGGATTATTTGAACCTGGGCTCAGGAGCAATATAACAGTTCTTTCAAAGTTCTGTTGCCCATCCAGTTTCTCAGTTGCTATGAGCACACACCCTGCTTCTGGTGCCAGGATTGGATGTGCCCATCGCTTTGCTGCAGGCATCATAGAACCCTCAGCACCAATGCTTTTATTTCCAGGCTTCTCTGACTGAACAAGTTGTGCACGAAATGCACGCCAATCCATTTCCACCGGACTACCACCATTCTGCTCATGTCCATGAAAAGTACAAGTTGTAAGGTGACGTATTAACACTCCATCACCGAGTCATGAAATACTTCACATTTTCAAAGGAAGCTGGAACTGCATATACAATATCCACAACCAGTAGGCCTACCATGGGGAAGATACTCTTATATGCAACTTCTACCAGACAAAACTTGGGATCACAAAGACCAAAGTGCTGGCATTCAAATGTTCAGCATCAAGTCCTTGCATTTGTAGAAGATGCAAACATCTGACACAAACTTGGTATCTAAGCTGGACATATGTAAATATTGAATTGTAACTATGAAATTGAAAACACCAGTAGCAACTGATGCTAGGAACTTGAACTATCTAAAGTCCCACCCTGCCTCCAATCAGCAGTTTAGGGTTATGCAAAAAGAGTCCTGCATGCATGAATCTGTGACTGTTTGAACTACTCTCAAAGAAATACTAGACTGGTGACTTCTTCTAAATGGAGCTAAATGCCTGGGAAACCATAAGAAAATGACCTATCACTGACCAACACAAGACTAAAGATCCTGGCACAGTAATCTGCACCAATTATCTGATACAGAAAGTGGTGGTGACAGTATGGTGAAAAGATGTACTCGGAACTGTGAGTCAGCAGTCCTCTCAGAGGGTGGTGTTTGCTCAGGTACAGATTTTGGATCTTCTTCATCAGGTGCTGCTTTGCCAGCACTGCCCTGCCCAGAGGCTGTACATACATGCCCTGCACACAAAGGATACAAAAATAAACATCTGCTTTGCATACCTATTAGTATCAGGTATTTGTTACGTTTAGTGGAACAGAAGAACAAATAAATTGACGTGTAACAAAAACTGATGTCAAAATGGTGATGTGCAAAGTAGCAACCTTTTTACAACTTTGTGTGCAAAAAATACTTTTTGCAGCTAACTACTCCTGCCAAGAACCCTTCCTCTGGCAGAGATGTCCATGCTCCAATCCTAGGGATTGAAGTCAAAATTGGGAAAAAAAGAGAGAAGAAAGGCTCTCATCAGAAGACATGATCTTGTCTAATTCCTCTTGTCTCCAAAATTGACCTGTAGATATGAATCACAACCATAATTGGGCACACAATGCAGGGCTCCAAAGGTGCTCCATTTCATAAGAAAACATGCTGTCATGAGATGAATCGATTTGCAGCAAAGGTTTCTTCCTTTGGGGAGCGGATACATACCCTACAATTTCCCAACAAATGCATGCCACCATAGATAGTTCTTGAACATTTATAAGACTAGGTTAACACTGCACCTTTGTCACCACCAGCAACAAGGAGATTCTTTCATAAAGAAAATGCAGCCGCAATTTCAGACAAAAATATTCTTAACCGTGTGCACAAGAATTGTAATAGCAGCAACAACAACATGCGATCTACTTTCAGACCCTATCTACAACGACTATCATCATTCCATACACTTGGATCATCTTCCGCAAGATCCACAGAAATTTCTGAAGGTGAAGTCGCAAACCGACTGGTCGATGACATTGAATATAGTAGAAGTTTTTGGCTTGTCGAGAGTTTCATAGAAATTTGGCACCGCTCTTCCAAACGTCCTCAGCAAAGAGATCAAGAAAGAGAAGTGCACAAAGACCAAAAGAGGGAAACAACAAAAACTGCTTTGATGATAGAGCTCTCAAGGCTGCCTCATAGAAGAGGGAGGGAGGGAAGAAGCAGCAGCAGGACACGCAAAATGTCAAAAATGCGAAACGAAATAAGGGAGCGACCGGGGGAGAGAGAGAGAGAGTAGGGAGAGGAGGAGAAACAGACAGACAGACAGACAGAAAGAAAGAAAAGACGTACTCCAAAGGTGCAGTGGTTGTTCTTTTATCCTGAACGACTGCAAGGCGGATATCCGTTTGCCAGCATCGGAAAGTGCGCCCCGAGGTCCATCGGAAGAAAGACGAGAACTGCTCCACGGTTTATCGACGGATTGATGTGCGAATGCATCGGAAGAAACACGACAACTGCTCCATGGTTTATCGACGGATTGATGTGCCGCGAAAGCGAGCGGCACGGCGCAGTGCTGTTGTTGTTGTTGTTGCTGCTGCTGTCTTGGTTTGAGGCGGCGGTTGTTGTGCGCAGCAGCAGCAGGAGCGATAGGATGAGACAGAAGAGAGTCCTGGCAGGGCGATTTCAGCAGCGGCGGCATTGCAGCCGCGTGCAGAAGCAGATCCATCATCGCTGCGACGGAGGAGGAAGAGGAGGAAGAAGAGGAGAACTGGTGTACAAACAAAGCAAAGGCAAAGGCGAAGGCGAAGGCAATAGGCCGGCAAGCAGCACTGGGGGGTACCTAACGCTCTCATTGGCGGCCACTGCCGGGCATACGCTCTTATTGGTCGACACCTCGGGACATACGCTCTCATTGGTCGACACCTCGGGACGTCCGCTCTCATTGGATGGCGCGGGAGGTGCGAATCTCCCGTTTTCCCATATTCTGGGGCGCCTCTCAAGTAACCGGAAACTAAAATCAAAGAGCAACCGTTCATCTACGCCACATCGGACGGTCCGCATGCTCCCAAATGCCGCGCCGGGCGGTTTTGGGGTGGGGGGAGGGGACACCCCAAACCCCCCCCCCCCCCCCCCCCCGCCCGGCAGCCCCAATATTCCTCGGGAATATTCTCTGCGTGATCCTGCTTCCCAACTTCTGGATTGGGACAAACTACAGTTTCCATCCAATGGATTGAATATTTTTAAATACCCTGTTTTCAACGGATGAGATTTCTTTTCAATCCCAAGTCAGCTCTGGCCAATAATAATAATATTATTATTATGATTATTATTATTTCTCTTGGGTGTGGTGCCTTAGATAAATAGAAAAATAGAATAGTGATACACCAATTAGTTTTTTTTTTTAATTAGAACTGGATTTTTATTAAATTTCAGGGGTAGTTAGTTTTTTTTTTTTTTTTTAAGTGTAAAATGGTACCAATAAAAATAAGTTATCAATCACATGAGATTCAATTCAAGGATGAATTGGATCAAAAAGAAAAGCAACTGTGTAATTATTATTACATTTATTCTCGTAATTCTAATTTTTCCTGGTACCTTAAATATTATATTCAATTGAATTACATGTAATTTACATACCTGGGGGTACATCTAGTTTTTCAACTACCTAGGCTAGTTCAGCAGCAAGGTTTTTAGGGTTGCCCTACAAACCCTAAACTTAATAATTGATCAACTTTGTTTTGGGTCAGTTTGTTCCATAGTAAAACTTGTGCTGATGATTTTTCAATTCAACATTATGCTCAATATGAAGCTATTTGTGCTTGAGAGACTTCATCCAGGTTTTTTGCCATGGCAGCACATATTTCTTCAGAATTTTCATCAATTCCTTCAAAAGTAATTAATTAGTGCCTAATGACACTTACCACCACAATTTAGAAGATTAGCAATCTCAACTTCCATTTTGTACACTAGACGAATTTAAATAACCCATTTTTTAGTCCAAGCAATATGATGTCCATCACTTTGACAAAATCCTTATTTTGTCAAGGAGACATGTGAGACAATTTTCATCCACAAATCAAAGGATTCAATTACAAGTCGCAATAATCATCCCACATTAATTATGCTCAGATCATTTGTTGAATCTTGTCATGTCATATGCTATGCAACTCTCATTTAATTCTTGGGGCATTTTTAGTTAATTTTTAACATTTTGAATTCCAAATTGTTGTGTGCACAACCATGATCCAAGATCACTTAAGGTAACATGGCAACCGCATGGAAGACCCAAGACATGAATGTGGGAATGCCTTGCTTAATTTTGTCTTCACTATGAAATTGGTGAGACAACGGACCATCACAAAGTTATCCAATGAGAAACTTATTCTTTAAATTGCATAAAAATTTCAAAAGCCAAAGGAGTTTGGATATTCTTTATATGATATGATCAAATAAATAAATAAATAAATAATTCTTCCAAACGAAATTGGAAGTAGTTAAGAAAGAACTAAAATTTATCAATGTGGAAAAGAAAACATTTGAAGAAACAACCTTTACACATAAAAAAACTAATTAGTAGATCATCCAATGACTTTCCATTGCAAGGGTGAACTTGTGGCTAATGACATGCCAATAGATTTATATTTGCAAATTTTTGACCTCGTTCATTTGGTAGTATGTAATAGGTGCCCAACATCCATACATTGCCCCAAGTTCTTTTGTTTCACCCATGACCATAGTTACATTACATCCCAACAAAATTCAATTCATTCATACCTCAATCAAACTCTTGAATCCAATGATCATGGCCAAACCTAATTGGATGCAAGCCTTAACAAAATATCATGTGTCTTGGCTATTGTCACCACACATTTCATGTTGAGGTGTATGACTTCATTGGTGCCCAACTTGAAATCATATCATGTATATTGTGTTATTGGTCACATTTAATGCATGTTATGTATTGACTCCCAAAATATTGATAATTGTAAATAGACAAAAATCCAAATCCATCTTTTGGGGTTGTATTTGATGTATTATGTGTTTTCCAAGCATCCAATGTTTGTTTCAATGTCAAAAAGCACATGGTCATATCAAGTGATTTCTTGGAAGTAACATGTCAATTATAGACATTTGTCTTGCAAAGGACAATACTATGGCAATCATGCATGAAGAGTTTGCAAATTCACACCCCCCAAGAGCATCATCATGGGGCAATATGATGGAATTGAATCATTGTGCTTAAGACTTGGTTACAAAACTTGACTCCAATACATGGGATTAAAAGAAACCTCCCAAACAACCCATACTTAATAAGACATATAGTCAAGTCACATAATGGTCTTAAAGAATTGGTGTTCATGAAGTAGTTTGCTAAGGGAAGCATTGTTAGAGGGAGGGTTGCTTCTTCACTAGTATAAGTTTACATTTAAAGCAACTCATCATCATTTGAAACATTTGCAAATACAAATTCCAAAGTAACTACCTTATAATGTTACTAAAGTTTGTGCAACTCGACAATTCATTGATGATGATGTCTTAAATTTGGATGGGGTGGATTTGGAGGTCAAAGGATGGTCATGTCACAAACATTCTTATTACAAAATCCAAAAAGGACTCCAAGACCAATGTTCAAAGGATTTTTGGGAACTTTTCAAAATTTTGTGATGTTTGCAAATCCAATCAATCTATTCTTGTTGGTTGCATGCTGGCAATTGGAGATATCCAACAAAATGTGAAAGAAAATGTGCATGAAAATCTAAGGCCACTCATGTGACCCACTAATGCAACTACATTGGGCCTCATCATTCATAATAGATTTGGACAAATCTTACATCATCTAATTTTGTTGCACATTAAATCATTATAAAATGTGAAAGACCTTCGGAAGGATAAGTTAATATAAACATTTTTAAAACCCAAGTTGATGTGTAGAAATCATGGCATGGGATTATTATGCATTTGTGTCAATATGGATTCATGATGCGGGGGCACATTTAATGGCCTTTGTTAACTTGGTTAATTTTCCTCATTCCCATGCTTTTCGAGACTTTTAGTGACAATCTTAAGATAAAAAGACACACCTTCAAAAAAAAACCCAATGCAAATGAAAGGGAACAAACATGGGCATTCCATACATACACCATGTTTCACTACATATCCTCAACACCCAAGACTTGACCATTAACATCTATTTCAAGCCAAGTCATGGATTTGATATCTTCACAATTGGATTGTTGTTCTGCAGCTGAAAACACACTTACATGCTTGCTGCTCATGCATCCTATTGCATGACCCTGGATTTTATGGATCTTCCAGCATTGATACTTATCAATGTCCCTTCCATTGGCCTCACAACAGAGAAATATTTCTCGGCTTGTGCCTGTGACCCAAAAAAAAAACCTTACTAAATTAAAATCCAATATATAACGAAAACAGATTGAAAGATGTAATTGGGTTGCATGCATTTTTCTGATTATATAAACCTCTGAAGTCTTGCAATATGGCATGTTCATATCCTTCCTATTCTCATTGATGACATTTGAGGTTGCTGTATTGTACAATCTTCAGCCAGTATGTTCATTGTTCAAAGTGCATCAAGACATATGAAATCACTCCATCCCATGCTACTTCAATCCAAATTACTTCTAGAAATACCCCACATTACTATTCTGGAAAGATTGGACATGCTTTAATGCTTATCATCAAAGTTGAGATCAAGACAAGTTCTCACTTTTCCTTGCTCCGAAGTTCCTATTCGGGGATCGGTACCTCCTTCTTGAAAGAACCCTTTAAGTCCTTTACTCACCTGTATAAATATCATCTCATTGTGCACCCATTGATGATCTGATATGCGATAAGCAAACTGGTGTGTGCCTTACAGTGGGCACAACTTGTAACAATAGAGCATCAACACATGGTGAGTGATGTGTAGGTTGAAAATGATAGCAAATTTCCTTAGCGCTCTAGCACTAGAACATAATAATAAGCATGGTTAATTATCACAATGCAAATTATGAAAGAAAGACATCTATAGTTCTTCAAAGACATTAATATATGCAAGGATCAAGGTCATCATATAATGTCAAAGATTTGTGTAAAGGAGGTAGGTGCATACAGTAACAATTTCACCGAGAAATGGTTGTTTCACAATGGGCTTGCGGACCTTCATCTTGGCACGCTCCTTTTGGCAAATCATGTTAGTGTAGCCACTTGTTGTGCGGTATTTGCTATTGTAGGTTTGGTCCAAATTCTTCATAAAACCATCTGTTATGTTTGATTCCACCTGCTCTTCATAAGGAACAATGAAATCATCAAACCGATTTTACACCAACAATAACAAGCTTCAAACTAATTTTTGTAGCCTTGCCAAAAACATTTTTTGAAAACTATTACATGACAAGCTCCAACAACCATCAATTGTTGCTAAGAAAAAAAAAATTGCACCTGCGGCTTAAAACCACCATAGCCAACATCTTTGCCACCCCATAAGTCTCTTGAGTACTGGTCCAAATCATACAACAACATCCGGTCCTTCTCTGTAGGTCTTGGCAACCCAATGTCATTTGCTGCAGATGATTCATTGAGTGATAAATAGCCTCCATAGCCAGCAAGGTGCTTCCCCCGTTGCAACTCTTCTTTCCAAATGCGTTCCTCAATGTTTCTTACCTAATCAAACACATTCTTTTATAAAAAGAAGTATGAACATAAAAAATGGATATGTTGATAACAACATCGAATTACCATATCAAAATTTACCATAATTTTGTTTGAATTGAAATATTCTAGTGTAGAGGCGCAATTAGGTAAGTACTTGGTGGTCAACAAACCTTCCGACAAAGCATCTCCATTATGAGAGAAGTAGAATGGTATATTGGAAATGAATTGTTCAAAGGTGGTAAGCTCCCAACTTGTGGATTCAAAGGATCACCTCCACCATGACCACCAAGAAGGCAAAAAATCCAAGAAGAGCATGGAAAGGTGGGGTTGGGGTTAAGGAGGCTTGAGCAGTTAGCATGAGATTCAACTGAAAGGGTAATTGCAATGCCATCTGAAACTGGTGAAGCCTCTGGGATCAGCTGAAAATACTTCAAACTGGGATTGTTCCACCACTAGTGCTTGGCCACCTACTTGCACCCCATATATGGTTGATACAATTCCAACCACTTGGTGATCTACTTTGGGTTGATGCAAAATTGGGTTCACAAATGAAATGGGCAACATTGAGAATGAATGTACCATGCATTTCTGGAGGGCTTACTAGGATTGAATGGAGAACATATGGTGATTGGGAACACAATTGGGAATTAAAAATATCATTAATTGATGAACTTATCATCATCATCTTGGAAATTAACCTCTTTTGGGAGCATCAAAATCAAGGAGATAGATTTGTGGGAACACTAATTTGGGGACAATATTAAATTAAAATTGATTGGAACAACTTTTTAGTCGTGGTTGGGAGCTTTCGAAAAATTGTGAAGGTTGAAAATGGCTTCATTTTTATTTTTTATTGGTGTCCTAACTATGGGTTTTTATCGGTGCAAAAACCAATTTTGGATTTGGTTTGCATTAGAGTCTCAAAATCTAATTAGGAGTTTGATTTTTTGGATCTCAACTTTATATTATGGAGAATAAAGTTATCTGTAAAGTCACCCTCTCTTTCACCCCCTTATCCCCTCTTTCAATGGTATTTGTAATGTAAGGAAATTTTATTAAATCTCAAGATGAAATGCTGAAGGTATCTCAATATTTAATGCACAAGGTTCTAGAGTTATTTTAGTAGTTGTACAAGTAGGAGCAGTGAAAATATATGTAACAGCAGTGGAAGCGCTCGGGAAAAAGGAAAGAAAGGAATATGAAACTCAATTTACCACCAAAATTGGTGGAAAAACTAAAACTAGTTTGGGTCCCAGTTATGCATTTGATGGCCTATTATGCTGAAACTAGTTGTTCTTGGCCTCTAATTGCTTGACTTTACAAGGTAACTTTATATATCATGTGGATTTATAGAGAAAATTTTGGGAACTAAAAAATTGGGCAATTATTATAGGAACTAAGTAATTGGACACCATTTGTGGGGGAGAAGGATTGTTCACAAAAGATGATTGCAAATTTTTTTAAATATGCACAATTTGATTGAAAGATAGGGACCACCAATTTAATCTTCTACAATCTTTGAGTTGTTCCATTTGCTAAAATGCTCGGTTTCCTCTTTTGATAGTCTGATTCTTGCAAATTGCACCATCAAACTACATCTGCCATGCTTAGAGAAACCAAGCATCCATTTGTGATGAATTCAACCATTTGTTTTCAACTTTTTTTCATTTCCGTAAAGCTTAATGTGCAAATATAGAACTCAGAAGAGAAACTACACAAGTGCAATACAAAATGATTCCTTGCAACTACATGCAAACAAATTTGTGATCACTAACATTTGAGCTATCCCATGTGGGTTCAAGGTTTAGACTAAAGCTTCGAAGCAATATAATCTCACAAAAAAATTCTAGAAAGGTAGAGACTAAGTGCCAAATTGCAAAAACATATTCAATGTACATTGTAATCACTACCATGGGAGTTGAACCCTAGTCTCAAATGAGACTTTGCCCATGTGCAATAGTAGTGTGCCTACACCCATAACCCACCCCAACCCCAAACCACATCAAGCAAAAGACTCCATCTTCAAACAACAAGCTAAAGAGCATCACCAAGAATTAAACTAAATCCCAAGCTCTACTTAACATTCCACTTTCACAAGACTCCACTAGCTACACTTCATAATTGCCATGCACACTTGCATGGACCTTTCAAGACATGTCTCTCGTGCAATGTGTAAATAATGACTTGCTTGTGCAATGTGTAAATTCAACATAAAAAAAGACAATATTACACTTATTATCCATGCTTAAATCACAACATTAGTTGAAACTTGGTACATAAACAAAATTGCCCCATCAAAAAGGGGGATGGGTGTGGCAAAGGAAAATTAATTGCCTCATAAAATAGGCCATCTACATTGAAGCATCAAGACAATATCATGTTTTTCATGTTCCTCCATTTGGCCTTTTCAAGAAGGAATTTTCAATAATGTAAAATATTTGTACATAAAAATGAATGCACATATCCAAATGGTAAATCAAGTAGTTCTTCAACTTATTTTTCATGACTGCCATTACTAAGAAAGAACATCCATCTTCCATAATTTCAAGGACTTATACACATGTAGTTTCAACAAGCTTTATGAATTCCAAAAACTTGTGCTCAAGGATGGAATGAGAAATAATCTTGGCCCACATTCAAATGATAGTATTCATAATATAATCCTCCTTCGTGATTGGTTCATTGTTTGTAACTATTGTCATATTAAAGAAAGAATGTTGCAAATCCAAAACATGGCCATCCATGAGAAATTTCACAAAGACCCCCTTTCCCTTCCCACCTTGCTAGGCTTAGATTAGGCAACTTAAAAACTATGGTAGATCACACATAATGTTAAGCTTATGGCACCACTACAAATCATGGGTCTAATTCACTAGACAATTTCAATAAGGCACCTATAAAGAGGGATTGATTGATTGCATAATAAATTGCATTTCACCTATCCTATTTTCTAATCACTATGTAGTGAACCTAATTAATATTATACACGCATATATGTATAGGTTTTGAATATATACATGTATATATTGAAACATAAATATATAATAATTTCAACTTTGTAATTTAATATTAAAAAACTTGATATATATTAGTAATTAACATAAATGGTTGAAATGTGAAAATTTTAGTTATTTACATTTTAAGTATGTTGTTAGCCATAAATTATTTTGCATAAATAAATGCAAGATTTCAAAATCATCAATATATTTATATATATATATTTTAAACAATCATGAAATTATTTTATTTATGAAGAAACGTGTTTGGAATTGGTATTAAACAATGATTTTCAAATATCTTTTTCTTCAAATGATTTGAAATTTGATATGTTTGTTTATTATACATGTGTATACTTTTGAAAAAAATTCAAAAATGGGTTTTCATTTATTTCATTTGAACAAAGTATGAAAAAGAACATACATTTCAAAGTTTGATATGTAACAAAATTTGGTGTGGTTTTTATATAGTCTATGTCTAAATCTTTATATTACAAAATAAAATGGTATTTGGTTTAACAAAAACAATGGATTGTCTACTTGGAAACTAGTGTTCAAACCTAAATCCCAACAACAATTATATGTTGACTATATATGTTGATTGATTGTATAAAAGTGTGTAAATACATATAAAAATTAAAATATGTATTAAATTAAAAATATTTTAAATTTTAAATATAATTATAACATTAAAATATAATTATAAATATAACTTAACATGACCAAAAAATATATATTTACAAATTTCAAAACATGACAAAAACATTGGTAAATCAAGTATGTTATAACAACTCATTGTTGATCACTAAAAAAATAAGTGATTTGAGTGCACAATAGGCACCCTAAATTAACTAAAACCCCTAGGGAATTATTTAGTGAATTAGGTTTTGAGTTGTTATAGTGTGGTTTGGGAATTTTCCCTCCAATTCATGAACTAGAAACTTGGCAAAGTTTTCACAACATTTTTCTGCATGAATGGGGAATTTTAGCTTCAACACAAGTCTAACATCCATTATTATAAGACCACATTAGTTCACATGATACTTAGAATATAAAAATTTCAATAACAAGACAATCAACTTCCTCACCATTTAGGTTTGCACACTAGTTCAAATTTGACATATTGTTATTAGTGAATGTCTCAAGAAAATTCAATTCATCAAATGCAAGGTTATCAAATTTATTGTAAGGATAACTATAGAGTCAATATTTATTTAGTTAGCAAATCTTCAATGTATCAATAAAATTATACATTAACACATTACAAGATCAAGGTATGCACACAATCCAAAAGTGGTAGAATGACATGCCAATCCATAATTTTCTCTAAGTTGCACAAGAGATTCAAATTTCACTATAAGTAAAATTTGTTTCTTTTCTTTATGAACACATCACACAACCTTTAAAACTCAAGATATTTTGAGGTGAATGGGAGAAAAATCCACACATTTCTAAGAGGAAGACCTTCAATTAAGTGACCAAATTCAATCTTGATCACATTTGTGTTGATTTGATGAACAAGTCCCATTTTTTTAAAAAATCACATTCTTTTTCATTTGTGTGGTCACATTGATTTTTACACCTTGAAACATGTTGATGCCATCACAACCCATTGAAATGAGTTTTGTTGAACCTATTCTTTAGCATTAAAATGCTTAATTGAGACAATAGGAATCGAAACAATTAACATCAATTTTTTGGTTTATAAAAACCCCAAAAACCAATATAAAGGGGAAAAGAAAGGTTTTTTTCACTTAAAATCACCTAAAAATGATAGAGATTATTTTTGGGAAAGAGGTTGCCACATTTATGTTTATTAGTTACTATTTTAAAAGTTCTTGGAAATAATGTCACCAACCTAGTGAAACATGTTTGAATTTACCTAGGGATGTTCATCACCTTGGTTCCATTAAGAAATTGAAAAAAAAATTAATGGTAAAAACATCAAATGAAAAGTGTTTTTAATGGTCCCATACAACCTAATGTGTTCTCCACACAAACCAAAAGTAAGATTTGTTTCCAATTTTAAATAACGTACATGTCCATAGATATTCAAATTGTGTTATTTATTGTAATGACTTCATTGACATTAATAATTAAAAGTAATAACATTTTAGGCGGATTTAAACATCATTCATGAATTTGATTATACAAGTTCAAGTATGTAAATAGGAGCCAACATGATTACTTTATAAAAAAACTACAAGTTTTTTAAAGTTTTTTTTCATTTTTTCATATGATTTTTCTTGAAAATGAAATCTTTTGCAACTTGTTATTGAAAATACATATGGTTGCCCCAAAAAATCACACGTTTTGTGTTAAGAATTTTTGAATAAATATGAACATTTCAAATTGTGTAAATTTTGCCAGATTTTGCGTCATCTTGAAAATTTATCATAATTTTGAATCATACCAAAATATGTTAACTACTTTAGATTCTTATTTTTTTATATCATAAAAATAATATTTACATTTTTGTATGTCATGCACATTACACCCCATTTGCGTGTGGTAAAAGATTTTTGAAAATTTAAAATTTTGAAAAACATTTTGAATTTTTTTTAAAATCCATATTTTTAAAATTGTGAATGTTGTTTGAACTTGGGTAGTAAGTTAATGTCAACTAAATTTTTTACCATCAAAATTCTGTTAGTACAATAGTGCTTTACCTAGTCCTTTATAAAATTAATCACATTTGACACAACACTTATTCAAGTTCAAATGTCTTTTTGTTAAATCAAAAGCCAAATTTCAGTTTAATGATTTTTAATTTGAATTTCTCAACATTCATATTTTTCATTTAACACAACTTAGAATGATTAACATAAATTTAAAATGTCAAAAAATTCACAATTTTCACCATTATTCAACATGATTTTTTGTTCCTATATTGTGTTTACACTGTTACCCCATTCTACCTTATCATTCCAATGTCTTTTAAAGGTGTGTTTAACCTTAAGTACATTAAAAAGATTCTTATGACTTTGGACGTTTGTCATTACCTAACTTTAAAACATCAAATGGTAAAGAGTCCAAATTCTTTGAAAAACACCAAAACTATGTCATAACATCACCGCTTTTTACTTCTTTTAATAATTTTGTTTCATTATACACATGGACACAAAATGAATGATATTGATGCTTTTATAGTGTGGTGGTTTAGAATATTGACTTGAAAAATATTTAACACATTTTGATTTTTTGATAATGATGGGGATCAAAAGATAAGACTCAAATAAGGATTGCATCCATTTGATTTTAAATGATACACCTAAACCAATGCCAATTGGACATACTAAGTAGAAAAAAGAAATTATGTCCTAAACCTAGAATACAAGGATGTTTTAAAGTTAATGTAGATCCATTCATTGCATGCATGTTGGTAGTTATTATTAACATAGAAAGAACATACCTTGACCTTTAAACTAGCAACTTTGGATTTGTGATGGCTTGCATGCTTTCTCAAATTAATTGAATTTAGAAATAAGGAACTTTTCCTTGCCTTCTGCTTCCAAACCAATTGCATAATGTACTGGGTGCACACAATTACCTTTGTGATTGACTACATATTTTGTTTAGGGAAAATGTGCATCCCTTTTTCTTAAAAATGTTGGACACCTTTGTGATCTTGTTTTTTTTTTTCCTTCACTATTTGGCTTGAATTTATAAGATTTTTTAGATCCTTTGGATGCATAATGATAGATTGAGAAACACCCATCTTTGGATCAACTTGAGCTTCAACATAAAAAAACAAGAAAGATGAGCCTAAATTTGAATTTTTTCATTATCAAATAAAGGAGGAGGTACCATCAAAAATTAGAAAAACTATATGTTGGCCCCATAAAATGCACACTATTCATTGGTGATCATTGGTCACATAATTCACACAGCTTGAAAGGAATAAAAAATCAATACATAAAAGGAAAATTGTGCTTTCACCTTTGGAGTTTGGAGATTAAGTCTTAAACATTGAATGAAGGAGAGAGTCTCTAATTTGCACATTCATGTTTTTTGTTCAATGTCCAACTCATGATGGTTCAAGCACAAGCTCTTGGAATCAATGTCACCTTGAAAACTTTGAACAACAATTTGTTCGCCAAACCAACATCAACTTTCCCCATCAAAGCATCACATATTTTACCAAAAGTAAAATTGCACAAACTTACTCTACAAATCTATATAGCCATAAAGACCCTTCATCACAAAGATCCATAACAACATTTGCACAGTGACCACACAAAAGAACATGGAGTTGTGGCATTGGCAACTATTTCATGTGAAATGAAGCTGGGGAGATGAAAAACTCCTCTCAATTGTGAGCAAAAGTGGTGATGGTAGGTGTGACAAGCTGGGTGGTGTCACTATGTTAGTGTTCAAAGCCCTAGCTTTTGGCTATAAATAAATTTTAAAAAAAATTTCCAAGTGTACAAATCATAGGGTCAAATCTGAAATCACTTTTTCGAGATTTTTACGACATCTTTCCATTAAGTTGTTGTGATCACAAATTCTACGATCATATCTATCTATGATCACAACAGCTTTCCATCAATTTTTGCCAAGTATTGTGTTCATTGTCACCTCATGAGTCACAACTATATTAGTCAATCATTGATCAAATACAAGAGTTGTGTGAGTCAAACTATAACTCATCACAAAGTGACAATTGTTTTTTTTTTTTTTCACAAGAACATGTTCCCAAAGTTCTCAACATCGATGACTTACATATATTCAACGTGGTTGCAATTCTTCAATAAAAAACACCAGTCTAGTCTACAAAGCAAGAAACAACGACTTATGTCAATGACTTTCTATTAAGTTGCTATCGTCACAAACAAGGACCTATGCCAATGACTTTTTATTAAGCTGCTATCATCACAACACATTATGATCGCAATTGTGATCACAACTTTCCATTATATGCTTTTCTAGCTAGGTGTGTTGACAATCATCTCACAACTCTACCGACAGATTGCAAGAGCTGTGAGAGTTGTGAATCAAATTTGTGATTCACCATGAAGTGACATCTGTCCTTTTCTTCATTACATATTTTCAACTCACTTGCAGCTCGTTGTTGGAAAGCAACTGTCCATGCAATAGCAACAAACAAGGCCCTACATCAATGACTTTCCATTAGGCGGCAGCTGCTGCACAGTGTGTGTGTAAAAAAATTGGGATCACAGCAACTTAATGGAAAGAGACTCTTTTAGAAACAAAGAAAATGCTGCTAGTGACCCCCTCGAGACTTCCACAATTGTGTGCAGACTCTAGAGTCCAGAGGTAAGGCATCTGGGTTTGCATACTGCACCTGTACTGTGAGAACTAGAATTCAGATAAAAAAAAGCTGCAACCCACCATCATCATTAACATTGTAGTAAAAGTAGTGCCAGTGAAACTTGAGGCACCAGGAATTCACAGCAAATGGTAGTGTATTCAAAAAGCTAAGCATACTTGACTAACAAGTTGACAATTGCTATTAACTGCTTGTACAAGTTACGTGTTTAAATCTTTCAGCAATATTTGTATTACTTTCCCATATCCAATCTCTACTTTGGGTGCTCTCTTCCACTGTGTGGAAGTGCTGCTGCACCAACCCAAAATTGCACAAAGTCTACTGAAAACTCAGAAAACAGGTCTTTTGTACTCTTTTCAATTTCACAACAGAGAAAGTGAAAGAAAAGCGGAGTATGCAGAAGCAAAGAATGTGATCCTTGTTTTTAGCCGATCAATAAGAGTGAATGGGTTACAGTCAAAGAACCCATTCTTCACTGTCTTTTGTTGCTGCCACAGCCAGTGTCATGTACAGGTGATGGTGGGAGGAGGAATCTGATCATTGTCAAAGCCCAAATCCATCACATAGTGCTCCACTATCTTGACTTGTCACCTGCATCTGCCTTGACTTCATCCTGTTTCTGGGAAAAATGTTCTCAGAGTGTAACATAATAAACATTTCCTCCATTGCTCCTTCTCTTTTTACCTTCAATATGAAGAAGCATCCCACCCAAAACAAATTGGTAAAAGAGTGTGAAGATAGCTGGGTGAGAGAGAGCCTAACCTCTCCAAATGTGTTGCAATATTCTTCAACTGTGGAGAGGATTATAACATGGACAGAGGATCAGATACATACTGGACAATCTTTTTTGGGATCTTGCCATTATTGTTGTGAAGAAAAACTCTGCATTGGAGGGATCAGGATCAAAGGTCTTGCAGAGAATTAATTGAGAACAGCAAGAAAGGTTTCAGGAAGAGGTGGAAGAACAAGAGTGCACATGTACAGAAAAAAATCTGCCAATTGTGAAAGATGAAGATGAGAAGATGAGGTCAAAGCGCAAGGGATCTGAACTAGACTAGGAAGGCTTCATTGTCCATGTTTTCTCCATTGCAACGATCCTTGCATCTCTGGCACAGGATACAGCAGCTACTGATGTTTGCATTTCTTGCACAGGAAACAGCTACTTTCATGGAACCTGTGGTGGTAGTAATATGCAGCAGTCACCAGGGGATCAATTACTGGCATTTTAATTGCAAATGCTGCAAATGAAGCATGCATTGGGGAGGGATTGACATTCAAAGGAAACAAAGCGTCATCATCAGTACTAGAGCTCCGTGCATCATGGACAAAGGAGGGAGAAGAAGTACACAAAAATGAAAATGCTTTTACAGGCTGGCACCAAAGGTGGCTGGCCTTGTACAATAATGTTCTTCAGCGAACTGTGAGTTTCTGCTGCCCCTCTCCACATAATTCCAGTGCTTTAAGGTTTGAACTATAATCACACACATACAAAAATCCAGTTATGCATCTCCTGTCCAGTTCATCTCCTTTCTAGAAAAAGCTTAAATGTAGAACCTCCATTCACATAGCTTGGTGGTGCAAGGTTGATGATGATGATGATGATCCTCACTCAGCAGATTGCTGGCAAATAGTTTTGTGCCTAATCCCCCAACTTTTGTGTAGATCAGCTAAAAGCACCAATGGGGTCAGCACTGACACTACTGGTTCTTAGATCAACCCCACTGCACTGCTTGTTCTTAGATCAGAAGAAATGGATAACCAAGCACCCATTTCCCTGCATCTGTATTGCCAGTCACTGGAGCAATAGACAACAACACAAAAAAACATTTCCGAGGCTTGGAGTTCCTCAGCCATGGCCAATGATCTTCTACTCAACTAAGAAACTACATCTCATCCATTTCCACAGCTCTCCCAACTGCAGCAACAATGTTGCCTGCAGAGTGGATTACATGATAAAATTATCGCTCCACTTTCACATGCAGATGAGGTGATGTTTCCAATGTGTTCCAAATCAACTGTGTAAATAATATCTTAGTGCAGGCCATCAGAGCTTGCATTACCACTGGAACTCTGCAGGAAGGTGTTTGTAAAGAGCCCCTGGAGCATAGCATTTTGATTATAACTTGATGCTGGTGGTGATGTATCATGATTATTGTTGGAAATTCCACCAGCACCCAACTGCAATCCCATGCCTCCAGCACTACTCATACGACCCATTTCTGACCCTTTCTCTGAACCTCTTCTGGAGCCTCCTACCTGCGAAGCAAAATGAGTGCCAGTTGCTGAGCCCGACATAAACCCAGCAGCTCCAGAGTTGTTTCCATGAGCACTGAATTCAGCATCCAGTGGAGCATTACCCTCCCCCATCTCGACATTCATAGGTGTAGCGGGAGTGTGGCCTGCAAACAAACTGACATGTCCAAACAGCTTGTCCTTCCTTGAGAAAGTGGTCCCACATGAACACTGCCATTTATCACGACCACAGTGCTTCTCATGTGTTTTCAAATCTGCAACAACAGAAAACTTCTTCGAATTGCACTTGGTGCATGCCAGCATTTTGGGACAATGACTACGGCGGTAGTGATTTTTCACACACAGCATTGTTTTCAGAGGGAGGAACTTGCGGTGCTTCTTGTTTCGCTTGCAACCCACATAAGGACAAGAGTAGCGCCTGGGACGAACGACAGACGGAAGTTGAGAATTAGAAGCCTTCTCAGGTTTTGCAAGGGCAGCTGGAGTCTTGTACTCATCACCATGGCCACGCATGTGCATTCTCAAGTTGGCATCCCTCTTGAACCCCTTGCCACAAATCTCACAAAAGTGTGTGTGCTCTGCCAGAATCTCCATAGCAGCCATCTCCACCAAATCATAGGAGCCTGGGGGTAGGTTTTCAACGACTCCATCATCTTCATCTGCACCAAAAGAAGCATCATGCTCTTCTGGCCTTGCAGTACTCATCCCTCTAGATTCATGATGAGCCCCAACAGCAATATTACCAACCAAGGAGCTGCCTGCTGCAGAACTGGACATGCCATGATTGCCTACTTGGATTCCTCCACTTCTTCTAACACCATGTCCATTGCTATGAGGCTTTTCAAGCAGATTTTCCAACTGGACTTGGAGCATCCCTTTTGATGATTGATCTTTGGACACATGCTGTTGGCCTGCTAGTTCCTTATGCCATGCAACTTCTGAACCTGCACTTCCTCCTCCATTCCCAAACCCACGACCATCATTCCCAAGCCCACTTTCTCCTCCTCCTCCTACTCCTCCAGTACCACCAAAACCACTTCTCTCCAACCCATCTGGGCTTAAGAAGCTGTTCCCAAATAGTTTGTTGCCAAGCAAGTCCCCCAAAGAGGTCCCAAGACTTGTTCCTAGTGGACTGTCAAGTCCAGATTGTTGAAAAAAGTTCAAGTTCTGGTTGTTGGTTCCTGCACCCAGCTCCAAATTGGGTACCTTATTACACTGTTGAACTGCTGCTGGTGCTGGAACATGCTGTGGAAGCATACCGTTGGCTGCTGCCACAAGCTGGGCCAATATACTTGACACCGCAGCAGATGCTGCTTGCTGCTGTGCAATGACCACAGAAGCATTTGACTGACCATGCGCCGATTGTGTCAAGAGAGGCACCAAGGCCTGCAACTGCTGCACTTTCTGCTGGAGCATTGCAAGGCCATTCATAAGGACTTGCACTGACATGCCACCCCCAAGTAAGTGGTTGGTAGTATTGTCTTGCAGACTGCCTTGGTTTGCTGCTGCCATCTGCCCACTGAACTGCTGCTGCTGTTGACCAAGGCTCTGCCCAACATTTGGTGGTTGCTGTGGGTTTTGAAACATTCCTGGAGCCCCTCCATTTAGCACCTTTGGTTCCCTTCGATGTGGCTGCGGTTGTTGGTGGTTGTGCTGTGAGAATAGATATAAAGCAACTAGTAAATCAAACGAAGCATCTGTTTGAACATTGCTGAGGGGATAAAAAAAAACAAACAGATGTCAAATTAGTATGTGCAAACTAGACAGAAAACCGTAGTCATCATCTGGCTCCATGCAATTCAATCATGTCTCCTAGAGGCAGTTTTTTTGGTGTTTGCTACCTGTGAGTTTCCACTGAGGGGAACCTGGAGAAATGCAGCATTTGAAGACTGATGATGACTTTTTTGTTGCTGTGGGGATGTGAATTTCTTCATCTGTTGACCAAGAAGAGAGAATGCCACCAAGTTGGGAGTCCCGCTGCCACTCAAAGATGATTCCTGAAGAGGACTAGAAAGTGGCAGTCTGGAGTCTGACTGACTACCACCACCCTTTATCATATCTCTCTATTTCTTGTCTTTCAACCGCCCCTTTCTTTCACCTCTCTACTTGTCAATGAGCACACTTGAGATGGTTTGACTGTCTTCTGTCAGCCGACTGCAAAGATTCAACACAAAGGAAGTCCAAACAAAAAATGTGCAAGAAGGAAGGAGATTCTTCCTTCCTTCCTTACTCCTCTCAGCTTGCCTTAAGGCACCCAATTCAACACTTTTCTTGGAGGAGCTTGCTTTGCCATAACAGCAGCACCTTGATCTCATACAAACTTGCCTCTGCATTCAAGCAAATGAGCAAAAGACAAGATGTGAGGTATATGGATGGATTCACAGAACCTCCAAGGAGATGATCAGCTACAAATTGCAACCTCAACTGCGTGGGTAGGTATAAGAGTGTTTTTTTTCTGAGAGAGAGAGAGAGAGAAGAAAAAATCACAGTTCAACAGCCAGAAAAAAATGTTTAGCTATTATCAGTCAGTGAGTCTGTCTGTCTGTTCACAAGTAGAAACTGAGCCTTCCTCCTGCTTGCTTGCTTATAAACTTCCACACTCTTTTAAGTCTCAAAAAACAAGAGAGAGAGCCAGTCTTCCGGATACTGAAGCCAAAAAAAAGGATCTCTAACTCGATCTGCTGCTGCTCCATACACAAACCCAAAACACCAAAACGGACTGACCACCAACGCCATAAATAACATGGCATCAGCCTCCTCTCCTTCCTCCATATCACCAAAAAAAAAAAATTAAAACACAACGTACCTTTCTCTAACGCTCTCAGAATCATCCTCCTGTCACCATCGCCTCCATTTCCGAAGCTCAAAATTCTCCAGCCCGGTTTACTGTAGCCACCAGGGTTTGGGATGGGATCACAGACTTGTTGTTGTTGTTGTTGTTGTTTGTTGACTTGCTTGTTGCTACATACCCCATCACACCAGATTCATAACAAAGGAGTTCCGTCAATTCAAGAGAGAGACACACACACAGCCACTCGTCATCCCCTACAACTTCAACAACATCTTCTTCTTGTTCTTCTTCCGGAACTCCTTTCTTCTTCGATTGATTGCTGGCTGCTGCCCGTGTGTGCGCGCGCGCGAGCGTTGTTGCGAAATCGAAGCTCGCGTGCGTGTTGAAGCCCAAGAGAGCTTCTTCTTCTTCTTTCTTATTTTTTTCTTTTTGAAACTGGCGATTTCTTTTCTCTCACGGACACTTGCAAAGCTCCCCTTCCTTCCTTCCTTCCCTGCTCATCGTCTTCTTCACCCTCATCACCCCCATCTTTTACCCATCTTTTCCACCATCTTTTTCCCTCCGTCTTTTTCTCATTTCCTTCTTTACCCTCATCACCCATCTCTTTACCCATCTTTTCCACCAACTTTTTCCCTCCGTCTTTTTCTCATTTTCTTCTTTACCCTCATCACCTAAACCCTTTACCCATCTTTTCCACCATCTTTTTTGTGATTTTTTTTCCTTTTGTCTTTTTCTCATCTTCTTCTTCACCCTCATCACCCATCTTTTGTTTTCCCCATCTTTTTCTCATCTTCTTCTTCTTCATCAACCTCATCACCCATATTTGACCCGTTTTTTCCAAACCGTAATTTTCTCATCTTTTACTCATCCCCTCATCTTTTCAGCTCTTTTGCCGGCACACGGTCTCACTGTTGTTGTCGCGTGGAACGTGCTACACACGCCCCACTATCTTTTACACATCTTTGTTCTTGTCTTTTTATCCCCTCCCCCATCTTTTTCCCCCATCTTTTTGCCATCTTTTGATTCCCCTCTCCTTTTGCTCGTACATGATCTCTTGTTGTCCGCTGGAACGTGGTACACACGCGCCAACCACAAGCTTCCATCCACGTGGACGATTACGCACATGATTAGCATGACATTCCGCGACATCTTGAAGCCTAAAAAGCGCTTTTTCTATTTATAGGCCATTTGCGGATTATAGCCCCTGGCCTGTAGCGGCAGATTACGCGGAATAATTGACAAGCGGCCAGGACGGCGTTATTTCTGGGAATCGAACCTTTGCCCATTCTGACTCGGCCTTGGGGGGGGGTGGGGGGCGGGGGCGGGGAGGTGGAGGGAGGGGTAGTGATGCAATGATAACTTCATGCTAATAATAGACACTATTTTTTTTCAATATTAAATTTAAATAATTAATAATAAATAATAATAATTCAAAAAGTAGACCATTCCATTTTCCTCCTATTATGGAATATGATTTTTAAAATTTTAAATAATAAATAAACGTACAATAAGGACCTGGATCCAAGTCCTCGCCTTTGTCCTTTTGTCCTTCATTGGATGAAATTTAGTTGGATAGATATTGGGGTGCCAAAAGTCCCATTTGAAACTTGGGGAGGGGGGGGAAGGGGGGTTTTGGGGTCATGTTGCACAAGTGGTGATCATCCATAAGAATATGTATATAGCCAAATTTGGCAATATTCAAATATTCAAATTGGTTTACCCTTTCATCGAAGGTGATTCATTTAGTTTTGGGGGGGGTAAGGGGAAGGTGGGTGGGACCCCCAAAAAAAAAAAAAACGTTTTTTTTTCCAACTTATGGCTTTGCAATTGATCAAAAGTGTCTCGAGACTTGGACTCATTATGAAATAAATAGTTTTTTGTGTTCAACTTGCCATTTGTGATGGGTATAAAGTGTACCCCAAGGAATCCTTTGTTGCTTGTTGAAGAAAGAGCTTCATAGCAAATGACAAGCTTTTTAAAATGTGCTTCCAA
Source organism: Sphagnum tenellum (assembly GCA_963921925.1). NCBI lineage: Eukaryota > Viridiplantae > Streptophyta > Sphagnopsida > Sphagnales > Sphagnaceae > Sphagnum > Sphagnum tenellum. The sequence goes on along the minus strand of OY998152.1, from coordinate 6,164,261 downwards.
AGGTACTTTCTTCATGACATTACACCATAGGTGTAAATAATGGCAAATCTCACTTTTTAAGGCGAGATCTTTTATATTCTTATTGTTTTGCCTTTGCCATTGCCTTTGCATAGTAGTAGTCATTGTACTAGATACATAGGTAAGGTTTTTTCTTTTGTTTAATTGGAAACAAAGTTGTCGGGTAACTTTTTTTTTTTTTGTGTGATAGAAAAACCATGTGCACATAGTATAACATTGTGCCCATGCAAACCCAAAAGGTCAAAAAAGAGGATGAGGCCACTTGGGTGTTGAGCATCTCATATCTTTTCAATCCATTTAACGCCTTTTGAGTGCTTGGATTGTCCAAACTAGGTACATGAATGTGCCATGCACACGGCACATCCTATGGTTAGATTTGGAGTAGAAAGTTTGGGCTCGTTGATTCCATCAAGTTGCACACACACACACACACACACACACATATAGGTACACATAATGTGTGAATATATACACACATGCTCTCTTGCTCTCTCTCTCTCTCTCTCTCTCTCTCTCTCTCTCTAAGGCTACCTTTACCATTCTAGCAATAATTAAACTATTTTCAAAAAATGCTGACTTTTTAATCAAACTTAGTTGTCCATAGTGCTGAAAGTTTTAGAAATGTTATTGTTGTTTATTATTGTGTACATGGTTATTTTGTTTTATTCCACGTCTACATGACCAGGTCTTTGAAAGTGTTGAAATTTTGTGAAATTTTTATTTTAAAAAATTGGCAAGAAGACAAAGGAATGGTAAAGGTATATATATATGATGTACAATTCATGATTATATTCAAAGCTTGGAGACCCAAAGTGTGAAAAAAAAAATGACCAGAGGAGAAGAAGACATAAATTCAAGAACAAAGTTTCCCTATCTTTATTGATATCTATTATTACTTTTTTGTTTTTTATGTTCTAGGGAAAAATCAATCAAAATCCTCACCACTAGTCTACAATAATATTCTAAACCCTAAACCCTACCTTTGCACCCTATCCTCAACATTGCATTGCATGAAAGGAAAGGGTTGGGGCAACAAAAGAGGAACTAGATTTGAGAACTCGGTTTTTTTCAAAAGAGAAAGTTCGTGTAGACAAAATCTGGGATAAGGGAACATGATGCAATGTAGGAAACAACCCATGGGAACGAAAGCAAAAGAGCATACGATATTATAGGGAACGTAGGGTATTAATCACTTCATGGGGTATTTTGTACTAGGGAACATGTCATTTATGGTGCATTATGCCATCATTTGGAGACCCCGGGCATGAGAGGTTGAGCTTACTAACAAGGCTACTGAATTTGTTTTTTTCTTAAGGATTTTAGAAGCAGTGCTAAGGTGGCAACATACCTAGAAAGATTTAGCCAGATTTGGTTACAAATGAAATATGGCAATTGAAAAAAAATAAGAATCTTTTTATATTAATGGTAACCTACTACAAAATTGACATAAATGTCTAGTGAAAAGGCAAAGATTTTTCAATAAATTTTCAAAAATTTCAAAAAAAAATTTTGTGGAAGAATTTCACACTTCCAAAACCCTAATCAAATTTACCTCACAAAATTCAATATAAATTGCTTCTTCCCAAGTGTAAAGGGCCTCACGAACACCATGCTAATGTTAAAGGAAACACGCAAGAGGAATTGGGTAAAATCAATAGTTAGTTGGGTAGCTACTTGCCAGAGTTGCCACAGAAGGAGCTGGGGGAATAACAAAACATTCCAAAAAGAAAAAAAAAAATTGTTCTTAAATAGGACAAGTATTGATGGTGGAGGTCAAAAATTGTGGAGGACCCTAAACCATTCAATAAATTATAAATAAATAGACTATAGACTATGAGCATTTTAGTTCATTTTAGGCTATTTTGTCGAAAGGAACTCCATATTGTAGTAAGTTTATTTTATTTTATTTAGCCAAAAAAAAGGGGGAGGGGGGGGGGGGGGTGTTTTGGGGGTGACCAACCCTATTTTATGAAGAATCACAACTGTTTCAATGTCAACATAATCACACTTGTGGCCTTGCCATTTACATTGAAATGTAACTTTTTAAGGCAAAAGAAGAAGAAATGATGGAAATCCAAATATTTCACCATGCAAAAACATAATCTTCAAAAAAATCCTCTTAAAAAAAAAATCCCAAAACCCAAAATCCAAAATCCTTCAAGATATTATAACTTTTAAGAACTACTAATCTCAAGTTTCAACATAAGCCAAAATATGAGCTTTCCAAAATCCTCATAGAAAAATAGACCTATTACTTGGGGGGGAGGGGAGGGGAGGGGAAGGGGGGGTGCAAAATCCCTTCAGCTACTATAACTCTATAGTGAATCTCAACACAATAAAATAGCGTTTGTTTGGGTAGGCAAGGCCAACAAAACTAAAACACCAAGAAGAAGGAGGAGGAGGAGGAGGAGGAGGAGGGAAAGAAAGGAAGGAAGAAAGAAAGAAAGAAAGAAAAGGAAGTGTTGTCTTCTTTCTTCTTTATAAACCTCTTCTTTTTCTTTTAGGCTAAGTAGCGACCCAGTTGTTGTTGTTGTTGTAGTATTAATTTTGTTTGACTTTTTGGGTCGTGTGACCATGGTCAAATGAAAAAGTGCAAAGTACAGTTTTGTCAGTGTGGCAGCAAACAACGTGTTCAGCACACGCGAGAGACCCTCCAACACCATGACAGCTAGTTCACACTCTCAAAAGTCCTCTCCTCTTCCATCCCCCCCCCCCCCCCCCCCCCCCCCCCCAAAGTCAAAAAGTAAAGCCACAAGCTTTGACCTGTTGCTGGCCATGATTTGCGCCCCCCAAAAAAAGTTTAAGGACCCCGTAGATTAAGGACCAAAAATGTTAAGGACCCCATATGTTAAGGAAACCCCCAGGTTAAGGAACCCAAAGGGTTAAGGACCTAATATGTTAAATGACCCAAAAGGTTAAGGACCCAAAAGGTTAAGGAACCCCAAGGGTTAAGGACCCAATGTGTTAAATGACCCACAAGGTTAAGGACCCCCAGGTTAAGGAACCCCAAGGGTTAAGGACCCAATGTGTTAAATGACCCACAAGGTTAAGGACCCAATGTGTTAAATGACCCACAAGGTTAAGGACCCCCAGGTTAAGGAACCCCAAGGGTTAAGGACCCCGTAGGTTAAGGAACCCCAAAGATTAAGGACCCAATGTGTTAAATGACCCACAAGGTTAAGAACTCCATAGGTTAAGAAACCCCAAGGGTTAAGGACCCAATGTGTTAAATGACCCACAAGGTTAAGAACCCCATAGGTTAAAGACCCAATAGGTTTAAGGGCCTTGAACTGGGTTGTGATAATATGGACCCTATGCTAATAAAAGCCAGAGCTGAGCATAGGACTCAAATTCCCATAAAGAGCCCCGCTTTCAAGGTCCTTAGTCCTTAGCTCCTAGCCCTGTTGTGTGAGTTGTGATATCTAGATACAAGCAAGAATTTGATATCTTGTGTGAATGTGTGTCTTTATCCCAGCTAGAATAAAATTTCAAAGAAACAAATTTCCCTTTTATTTTATTTTGGAAAATTAATATTTATTGTCTTCAGAAAATTTAAGAGGGAAAAAAGGAAAAATAAATAAAAATATAGCTCTAAAAAAGATGGTGGTTCAATGGGTAGTTATGCTTGTTATTCTTCAAATTTTATTACTAGAGTGCAAGACAAGCATTCTATTATATTCCAAGATTATAAGCCCATTGGAAAAACAAAATGAGATTTCCTATATAAGTTCTGTATTGGTATTGAACATATTACCATATATCATGGGTTTAGGGTATATCTTACCACAATAGGGCAATACAAATTGCAACATAATTGATGAAAGGACTTCTAAAGATGACAAATCTATGTGGCTAATATGCTACATGTGTATTGGATAATCATGTCTTTGTGGATGAAGATGCATCCATAGATAACCCTACAATAGTTACTACCTTCTCTACTTAGGGCTTTACAACATTTATCATCCATATCTCATCCAATCGTCGTTTGGTTGTTTTATTGATCTTCTTTGATGAAATTGCAAGTGGCAACTCTTTGGAACAATATGAAATAGAAATATATTATATATTATATATTATTTGGAAGTTTGAAAAAAGGTTCCTTGCCAATAAAGTCAGCCAATTCCCATTTCAAGAATGAGGGAAGATATCATGTAATGAACATTGGTGATGAAGAACACGTCGATATTTTTTAATTTAAATAAATTTATGTCAAAATTTCCCCAAAAAATAGTTTTTTTGCAACTTGTAAACTAATGCATGGTAATTAATTAGTTATCTTTTGGGGTTGATTGGTTCACCTATATTAAAAATATTTTTTATTACATGTTTAAGAACTAAAGATTTTTAAATTATTGTTTTTGATGAAAGCTCAATTGAAATGGTAAAAATAATCACCCTGACAATAATCAATGAAAGACAACAAACGAGTTAAATATTGACATAAATGGATTTAGATATGATCAAATAAGTCAAAACATTACATGTTTATGAATGTTAGTGTTATGAACATGAACCCAATGACCTTCCCTACTAGTTGGGTGCCCCACCTTACAACTTGTTGTGGGTTCAATGGACCATGATGGATTCTACATAGGCAAGATGCCAAACCTAACTCAAGGAAGGTTGTCAAGTCAATCAAAGACCAAAAACCATGTGAGGATTAACGAAAGTTAGGCAACCATGTTATCATCGTGATAACATAATAAAATGACAACCATTGAAGTGGAATGGAAGTAGAACACAATGCACATGTAAGGTGAATTAGTCGCATTTGGTTGGAAATTTTGGTTTTTTAAACAAAACTTGCTCCTTTGTTGACTTGATTGGTAAAGCAATTGGAAGTGTTGTCAAAACAAAACAAAAAAACGTGCATTGTTCTTAATTGAAGCCTAATTGCTTGACTTTGTTGCATTCAACCTACGAGATTGAAGGAAAGCTTTCACATCATGTGACATTGCTAGTGAAATGAGTATAAATTTCATTGTGTTCTTGGATGGGTAGGTGCCTTCTTTCTTTACATTATAGTAGATTTTTTTAACAAAATACACAATCATGTACAACAAGCGTATCTAACTTCTTCTTTCATGTCTTCTTGTTTGGAGTCAATATAAAAAATGTTTTTGTAATCGTGTTTCACCCTTTGGCTTTTCTTGGTTCATATTAACATTGAGATAGAATAATATTTGTTATTATTGGCTTATACTTGGATAAAAATTTCTATCTAAGCTTGAAAATAAATAAAAATTGCTAATTTGAATGGAAATTGAAATCAAATTTCAAATTGCCACAAATTAAGGGCTTGCAATCAATTATAGAAACGATTGTGAAACAAGAAAAAGGAACATTGCAATAAAGCGACAAGAAAACAATTGAAAGCAATACAAAAGGATAGAGTAAAAGGGTAAAACAATAAGGACAAAGTGAACGAGATGGAAAGGCGCAACAAAGAAAGAATGAATAAAGATGAAAAGTCAAAAAATACATACAATGTATAGAGCAACTTGGAAACAAGAACCTTATTAAGATTGGTGCGTAACATGTGTTAAATGTCAACAAAACTATATTCTAGAGCTTTCACGCTCTCTTCGAAAATAGTGTTTTATAGTCGTGTAATCAAGCATGTTGTCAACACTAGAAATGTTCACCCATGGAAGAAAGTGACGAGAAAGAGAGAGAGAAGAAGAAAATTTTGCCTTTATTGAGGGATCAAGCCTTGGTACTATCAATTGTGAGTATCAAGCCTTGGAAAAATTACTACTTAACTTGGTTGGAAACCATGAATGTAATTTTTTAACATACATAATGTTGTACGTTGCTAAGGCATGATATGTTTGTTCTCAATTCTCTTCAAGGTTTGCAAAACTCTTGATGTCATTTGCTCTCTTGAAGTTAGTATACAGTTTTCAATGCTGCAAAAGAAAGAGCCCTGGAGAAACTCAAAGTGCTCCTCAAAAAATGTTTTGTGGAGTTTGTGCGGCATACCCAAAACTGAAAGTGCATCATCCTTATCCTTGCAGCAAAGGGCAGGACCCTTACCAAGTAGTTCAGTTGCTTCGGAAGACCTGGTAGGGTTCTAGCACACTTGTTGATCCCGGCTCTCACTCAATGGCGTTGTCTGGTGTGCAGCCTTCAATTGCAAGATGCACACTCCAGGCTGATACCACTGTTAGGAAACACCAGAGGAGCAACAATGCACACAAATCTTCAAACCCGTGCAAAGTAGCAGCAGCAGCAGCAGCACAAGCAACTCCCCATTGTTCCTGGCACAGCTTGAATAAAAGCATGTCTTGTACATACATACATACATACATACATACAACTCTGTACTCAAATGTGTGTATGTATGCATTGTTGCTCATCAGGTGCAGCTTCATAACAGCTTCCCAATGGCACGCAGAAAAAGAAACAATACATTTGAATCTTCTCCCTCCACCAACCCATCCACTAATTGAGCAATCTAAATCTTAGCCTCCCATGTTGTTGCAGTTCCAGAAGAAAGACATATGCCAGAGCTGATGCTGGATTGGGATGAACCACAAGAGCTTCCCACCTGAGCAGACCTGCAGACTTGAAACAGGCAAGCAAGGGAGTTGTTGATTCTTCAAGGCTTTGTTGAAAGTCAGCTGTTGCTGCAGCCCACCAACACAGACTTGCTGCTGTTGCTGCTGCAAATACACATGGTTTCTCCTACTGGGTTTGATGGATATCAATCAAGCAATGTTTGCTATAGCTTTTTGTATTGCAGGACTGCTCTGCAAGGAATGAAAGCTTACAGAGGTGGGGTAGGGTTTTTCTTCAATCACAGGATCAGGAGTGATCATTTCAGATTGGATCATTTCTGTTGTAAAATCACATGGAATGTTGCCTCCATTTGCCTTCTGGATTCATTACTGCTTCTGTTTCAGAAGAATCATCTTGCTGCGATTGATCAATTGTTCCAAAACAGAACTGTGATGATTCTCAAACCACGGCATCATCTATCTTCCTGTGAGAGTGGATGACTCTATGACAATTCTAGAAACCATGGCATTCCTCCATTTCATGTTCCCTGTTTCTCATGGCAGCAGTTGTCTTGTCAGTAATAAGGGTGGAGGAGATCAAAACCATGTTTCAATTCCCAAATAGGCAGAGCATAGGGAGCATCCAAGAACAATATCGGGAGAAAGGGTGTGAGGCTTGCTAGCAGCTCAGTACAAAATGCCACAAAGGGATTAAGAGGGCTTCGTGGTTGATGCAATTAAAACATTTGGAAATGTCTGCATTCAAAACATACTTAGGCTTGGCTCGAATAGCTAAGAATATGGCTTTAATGGCAGCAATCATAATTTCAACATGAACTATAAGTAGTCCACGCTGCACACTACACAGTCATATATTACAAAAATCAGGCATCATATTTGAGGTCTTTGGTCACACTCTACTGTCTAAAAGAGACAGCTGAATTTGAAAGCTGAATCAGAGCATTACTCCTTCTTAGACTCAAGCTCAAGCTTCTGCCACTTGCATGCCTTGGATTTCATCCAACCTGCAATCATCCCACTGGCAGCTTGTGTCAAAGAATTGCACCTCTCGTTTCTGATATCTCTCTAGAAGCTTGGACCACAACAGCTTGGACTGATTACATGAAGGATGCTGTACTAGTATCCACCTCTTCAGCTGAGCTAAACTTCTTCTAGTGAAGAAGAAACCCATGAAGAAAAACACCTTGTAGTTACAGAGAACTATAACTTCACACCTGCTGTCAAAGTGTACATCAATACAAAGGAAAGAGGATGATTCTGGGTGAAACTGGCTATCTAAACTGTGGAAAACCTGATGACTATTTCCAAATGCACAGTCCAGAGGAAGTGAGCAAACCCTGTTGCTTGCCCATGGCTGCCAAGTGATGGTATTTGTCTGCCTCTGAAAGGAAGCAGAAAAGAGTGCCCCCAAAAAAATAAAATGGGTTCTTGAAAGAAAGAGACACTATCATTGTACATACATTCATGCTTCTGGGATTTTAGCACATCTTTCTTCATCTCTTTGTCATGCATTGTCTCTCTTTGACTCTTTGTAGTCCATCACTGTCTTTCTTCATCTCTTTTGTCTTCTGCACGAGCAATGCTTCAAACCAGATCTTTACTTGAATGGCAGCAACTATGTGTACAGCTAACTATGTCCTTGAGAAGGTGGGAAACCTCAGATAAAAAAGAGTTAATGTCACATTCCGACTTGGCAGGAACTACTCAGAATTTGCATTGAGATAAATGGAGGTGGAAGAGGAAGAAAGAGTACAGAGAACAAATTTTGTGGAATTTGCATTGGAACAAAAGGAGATGGAAGAGGAAGAAGAGAGTGACATACCTGAATCCATTGACAAGTGCTTGGGGCTGTGTATCTGCTGCAGCTTTTTCAGTCCGAGCCACAACATCATCTTTTGTGGGTTTTTTTTCATTATCAACATCAGTTGTTGTTTCTCTTGCTTTCTGAACATCACTGCTCTTCTTGACTGCTAGGTTTTTTTTTGGGTACCCATTTGTTGTTGCTCCTCCATCATGGTTCACAATTAGTGAGCTTAACCCAATAATTTCAGCATCAAGGCAAAAACCCTCATTGTTGTTGTTCTCATTGGCAGCTTCTTTTGTGATGATGTCCTTCCTCTTGTTCAGCAGCTCAGGATCCAAATCAAGCATTTGCACTACAAGCCGTGATGGATTTCTTGCAACATCACCCCGGACAACAGCTTCCAGTACCTCAACTTCTGGGTCCTTCTTGGGCTTTTGTGTCATCTTTGTTACCCATTTCCCCATTACTCCCAATCCTACAGCTGCAACAAAACCAATTGCAATGCCCATCGTGGTGGACCCAACAAATCCACCTCCTCCTCCTCCCTTTCTGTCACAGTTTCCACATACCCTAACCCTCAGCTGGTCACCTCTAGCCTCCTCCATCTTCTCTGCTTTTTCCTTTCTTTTGCACCTGTTTTTTTCCAACTGAGAAGTTCTGCTGGGATTCTTATGTCTCCGGACTCGAAAAGAAAAAAACAGTACTCGTAGTGCCTAAGGAAGAATCATCTCCAGCAAAAGCTTGGTGGTGAATCCCCATACCCTCAAGGCAAGGGAACCCGCAGCACCAGCACCATGTGTAGGAACTCTTGAAGGCGACCCAAGAGAAGAACAACTGTGATCAGCTTCAATCATGTTTCTCTACCATTCTTCAACAGAAAAAAGCTTCACAAAAACATTTCTGACAATGATTTAATCTAATAGACTGGAGCACAATCTTGTTCAGAGTGCTGTTGAAGAACTTGTTCTTGTTCTTGCTCCTCCGACTCCTCCTCCTTCTGAAATGGGTTGTCGTTGCTTCCAAAGGAAACCCATTTAGCGAGGGACAAATGCTTGGAGGTGAGACGCCCATACTTACTTCGTCCTATCTAGCTTAGCAAGGAACGTGACACGTGCCTGGAGGAAAAAAAAAGCAGCGACTAAAAGATGATGAACGTCGTTCTCAGTGCAGCAATAGACATCTGACACGTGAAAGGAAGAAAGTGGAAGGAAGTTGAAGGGAGGGAAAAAGCTGCTGAAGAACTTCGTTACTACTGTTTTCCTTTTCTGCTTTGGATTTTGCTTTTTTGACGATCACTGACCAAAAACAAAAGAGCATTTCATCGGGGATGGAGGACACCAGAGCTGCGGTGTGGATACTGCGAAAATAAATGGGTCTCTTGTTGGACAGAAAGAAACAAAGTGTTTGTGTGGTTGTGGCTGCTGTTGCAGAAATCCAAGGAAAATAATCATCCCATCTGTCTGTGCCGCTGCCTGGCTTGTAGCTTCCACCAAAGAAAGAACAAATCTCAGTCTTCTTCAAGCTTTTGTGCAATCTCAAACTTCAAGCTTCTGTGCAATCTAGAGCTTCAAGCTTCAGGCTTTTGTACAATGTCAAGCTTCAAGCTTCTGTACCATCCCAAAATTCAAGCTTCAGTACAATCTCAAGCTTCATTCTTCAGGCTTCTGTACAATCTCAAGATTCAAGCTTCATCACCAGAAGATTGAAGCAAAACGATGAATGCAGGTTTGGGGAATGAAGGAAAGGGTTAGCAGCAATACAAAATTTTCTACAAATTGCCGATGCAACAAAAAAGGCTTTAGCATAATCAGTCTTAGACATGTTCGGAAGCTCAAAGACAATCAAATTGACCAAAATGCTTTGGCATGATCATAAAAGCACAAGCTGCAAGATAATGAGCAAATTGACAAAAAGCTTTTGGCATGATCAGAAATGCAGGAGCTGCAAGATGTGCAATTTGACAGAAAGGTTTTCACATGATCAGAAATGCAGAAGCTGCAAGATGACCCGATAACCCACATGGTTCCAGCATGCATCACAAATGCGGAAGCTGCAAGATGACCCAATAACCAAATGGTTTTGGCATGATCTGAAAAGCAGAAGCTGAAAGATGAGCAGATTGACCAAAGGTGTTGTTGGCATGATCAGAGATGTGGAAGCTGGAAGATGAGCATATTGACCAAAGGCTCTGGCATGATAAGAATAAGTGGAAGGTGCAGCAAGATGAGCAAATTGACAAAAGACTTTGGCATAATCATAAATAGCAGAAGTTGCAAGATAATAAGCAAATTGAGCTTTGGCATATATATTTCCATTACAATCACATAAGCAGAGAATCCAATCTTCAAGCATGCTCAATCAGCAATTTTGAGGGATGAAAACTGCAGTCAGTGAGTGAATGCTGCAAGAGAATCAATCTCATACTACTCCGTTTTTAGGAAGCATTGGCAACATCAGCTTTGGTTTCAGCTGCTGGAGTGGACAAATCATAGAGAGCGCCATACTTGCGTGACAGATAGCTCAAGAAGCATGAAGCATCGAGCTTCGTTCCAGTGATGTTCTCAATAAGCTCATCTGCAGTCTCATACAAGGAGCCAACCACATGAATCTTCTCCCGTAACCATTCTCGCAACGGCTTGAATTGGCCTTCCTTGATGCATTGTCGAAGCTGGGGAATCTGTTTCTCAGCTGTCTTCAAGAGCATAGATGCATAAACAGCACCAAGCGTGTAGGTTGGGAAGTACCCAAATGCACCCAGACCCCAATGAATGTCCTGCAAGCATCCTTCGGTGTCGTTCTTGGGTACAATTCCAAGGTACTCCTTCATCTTCTGGTTCCAAACTGCAGGTACATCTGCGATTGGGAGAGACCCATCCAGCAAGCCCTTCTCGATCTCGTACCGCAGGAGAATGTGCAAGGGATAAGAAACCTCATCAGCATAAACCCTAATGAAGGAGGGTTTGATCTCGTTGATGGCTTTGTGGAATTGGGTGGAGTCCTCTGCCGTTTTGTTGGGCAATGAAGTGGAGAAGTTTGTGAGCACCTCAGGCCAGTAATGCTCCCAGTATTCTGCGCTCATTCCCACTTGCTTCTCCCACAAGAGAGACTGGCTTTCGTGTAAGCCTAATCCAGGAGGTCTTGACGCTGGCAATCCGTCCTTACATGCCTGTGCATCGCGCCCTTGCTCGTAGAGCCCATGACCCGTTTCGTGCAGCGTGGCGAGAATGCCTGCGGAGAGGTCGGTCTCGCTGAATCTGGAAGTGAGCCTGACATCGAAGGGAGAGACAATGTTGATAGTCATGGGATGCACTGACTCGTCGAATCTGCCGCTGGCGTACTCGAATCCGAGTTCCTCGGAAAGCTTTTTGGCCAGACGCTTCTGAGTTTCCACAGAGAAACTGCCGCTGAAGGATTCCTTGGTGTGGAGGAACTGCGGATTAGGATTGTTGTTCCCTTCCTCTTCTTCTCGCTTCTTGAGAATCTGTCGCAAGAGCTCAATGAGAGGGTTTTTGATAGAAGCGAAGAATGGGTCGAGACTTTTCCTCGTGGCGCCTCTCTCGTATTTGTCCAGACAGAAGTCGTAGACATCGAGCTCTGGATCTACTGCCGCCGCTTCTTCTCTGACAATCTCAAGCCACTCCTGCAGCACAGGAGCAAACAAGCTGAAGTCGTTTTCCTTCCTGGCTTTCTGCCATGCACCCACACCGGTAGACTCCAGTCTCGCCGCTCGTGCAGCAAGCTCCACAGGCTTCTTCTTCGTCCTAGTGTAATCCCGAGCTGCTTCTCGCACGGACGCAATCTCCAACTGCGAAAATCCCAATTCCTGCAATTTCCCGAATTGCACAGTGAGCTTTTCCAGATATTCTCCCAAAGCCTCATCCGTTTGATGCGCATGCACCACCCGCGCTATCACCGCTTGCTGCTCTCCTCTTGCCGCTCCTCCGTTCACCGGCATGAAAACCTGCTGGTCCCATGTTAGCAGATTTCGCACTCCTTCCAAAGAATTGATCTCACTCAGCTTCCCTTTGAGCTTCTCGAAAACTTCTCGCAACTCCCCTGCTACAACTCCCCCACCACCACCACTAACACCATCGCTGCCAATTCCACCACGACCCATTTCCGATTGTTGTCGCTACGACTCCAGACCAAAACACTCGATCAATTCCCGCCGAATTTTTCTGGAGCTCGTCTCCTCCTCAGCTCAGATTGTCGCAGATCGTCGCCAAAAAACCCCCAAAACGGATCGATTCTCGTGTGCACAACAAGAGCACAGACAACAAAAGCAACGAGCTACCAGCACTCCCTCTTCGTTCTTCTTCTTTCATCTTTTCGGAAAGCAAAAAGATGCGATACTTAGGCAAAAGATGTGAGAAACTTGGGCTTAGATTCTCCCCTGTGAAAAGACAAAGCGCGCCGATTCCTTTTTGGAATTTTCCTTTTTGGAAATAGGAGCAAATTCTGGAATTCTGGAATTCTGGAAATTGACAAAAGGAGCCAAATTATTCTGGAATTGATCTGAAATCGAGTAATGGAATTTCAATTCAGTTTTTCTTTTGTATATTTTTTGGTTTTAATATCCCAAAAAAAGAAAAACTGAATTATTTATTTATTTATTTATTTATTTACATTCATAGATTTTTTTAATTTATTATTATTATTTTTTGGATTCATGAATAGTGGGTTTCCTCGATAATTGGAGTAATCCTGAAATTCCAATTCAATTTTATTTTTTAAATTTTAACGTGTTTGAGTTTGATCTTGTTAAGCTATTAAGTTTTTTAAAGTGATAAAATCCCATTTTCATAGTGTCCAGGGCAAGATTTTTAATTTAAAAAAACTGGTGGCGAAAATAGCCATTTTGCTATATTTTTAAAAGTCACAAGGAACATGGTCAAGGGAACATTTTGGAAATTTTCTCAAAAAACATTTTGCCAAATATATTTGGAGGAAAAAAGTTTTGAAATCATCAAGATTTTTGGAGGATTTGGACAGATTTCTTCTAGCTTTTTATTTTTAAAATTATTTATAAATTATTTATAAATTTAAATTCTAAATCGCCATATTTAGCTAAGAGGTTCTAAAGGTTCACCAACATGTGATAAGATTCCTAGACTTTTTTATTTCTTTAATTTGTCTTGTAACCAGATTTGGCTAAACCTTCTTGTGGCTGATCACCACTTTTGGAACAACATGAGAAAATTGAAAAATAAAAAATAAAAATAAAAATGGAATACTGCAGGTGCAGGGTTTTTTTTTAATTACCAATTTTGAGACATAGAATTTTTAACTAAATTAGTTCAATTTTACACCAGAAAAAAAATCCCAAAAAAATCCAAATTTTTTCCCCAAAAAAATCCAAAAAAATCTGTTTTTTTACATACAAAAATATTGAAAAATGAGAAAAGTATATGGGGAAATTATATAAACTAAATTAAATTTCAAGATGAAATTTCTTGGAAGTGGAAAAGACAAAAAGATAAATACATAAATAAAGCATATGCCTATCTTTTCCCCCTTTTTTTTGGGTGGTAGGTACATATTTTGGTGGGTCATTGGTTGTGTGTGGAGCAGCAAAAGCTGAAGCCCATGTTTTACTCTTCTAGGGTTTTGGAAATTTTTAGGGTTTGATCATTGCATGCATGCACTTGGACCAGTTTCTGCTCATCTCACCAAAAGTTTCTATTGTTTAAAATTTTGATTTCATCACTAAACCCTAAAACCCTAACCTCAATCCTCTTGAAAGAAATTTCAAGCTTCTTTTTTTCTTTTTGCACTACCAAATAAAAAGAAGCAATAATAATAATAATAATGATGTCCTCAATAACCAAAATCTTTCAAGATATTATTATTATAACTCTATTATGACTAATCTCAAGTATCAACAACACAAGCCAAATTATCATCTTTCAAAAATCCTCATATAAAAAAAATAGACCGAATATTATTATTATTATTATTATTATTATTACCAAGGGGCCAAAATCCATTAAGCTACTATATACTCTATAATGAATCTAGACACAATATCCTTGCCAATAAATCTATTTCCATGTTTGAATAAGCAAACAAACATGTAAGACAAATTAATTAATTGTTGCGCATTTGGAGCAATAAAGTAAGGGATTTCAATGAACCTTGCTCATTCCTTTGCTCACTTTGAGCTTTTTGGGTTCTAGAACACCATTGTACAAAAAGATTCTCAGATTTATGGGTGAAGGGGATTCACTCTTTGGAAATCTTCCTCACATATATGAACATAGCAAAAGGGTTTAGGGTTTAGGGTTTACCCATATTTGACAAAATGACATGTAAAAAGATTTGAGCTCTGCATTGTTATGCATTGCCAACATTGATCAACAATTTTCTTTTTAAAAAAATCCTGCGATTTCATATGGTTCTCAACAATTCATCATTATTTATTCATTTCAATGTTAAATTTAATTTCTGAAACTATTTTGTCCCTGGATCCTAAATATTTGAGAACTTGAAGTCTTTGTGTAAGTTGAATTTAAGGATTTTTTTCTTTTTTGGTTTTTGTTTTTGTTATTCAATGTCTAGTATTGAGACGTTGCTTTGGTAATTAGCTCAAATTCAAATTTTCCAAAATCTTATATTTGTTGTTATCAGATACTCATCATGAAGGCAACTCATCAAAATTTCCACTTGGAGACTCCCCCATATGGTTGTGGCATTGTGACATTTGTATCATATGGAACTTGCAAAAAGGGGATTCATGTCTGGGCTAGTAGATCATCATCCCTCAGAAGCATCATTGGTCAGGGATTTGTCACACAAATAAAAAGTAAAAATCCTCATTGAAGCCCAAAATGGGTGTCTGTCTGCTGCCAGGAAAACGAAAATTTTGAACTAGGTTCTTACCGATGAGATTCTGTACCTAAACCCTGTGTTGCCATCAGTTTTCCATATTGTGAAGGTGTCGCAAACACATTCCAAGGTTGCTCTCAGCTTCATAATACATTTGTGGAGCTAGGGACTTTCAGACACATTACTCAAGACTGAGTCAGAACCTCTTGAAGACAATTTGGAATTCCACTATTGAGAATTTTCACCTTGAATTGTCACCAATCTGCTATATTCTCCTTTTCCCTCCGGGATTCACTTTGAAAAACAAGACAGGCCTGACATCCATCTTTGTGCCCTCAGAGCAAATTGAAGAGGGCTTGCCAAGGAAGTTATTGTACGGTGATTTTAGGCCCAGCTCCAGCTCCAGATGATGTCCAGTCCTGCAGTTTAGCAGCCAATCGGACTGCAATGGCCTTGTACACCATTGCCACTTCACTGGAGGGTGAAGCTGCCACAATTGGACTCCCTGCATCTGATGTTTCTCGGATTGCAATGTTCAGAGGCACCTGCCGTCAAGCATTTGAAGCATGTTCAAATGACCTTGAAAAGTCTGAAATAGCCCTACTGTGTTGCATTTTGTGGGACTATCTCATCATCACATGTGCTTCAATTGAGAAAATTCACAACATGTGGAGAAAAGTAGAGGTTCCAGTTGTTGAGTACCTCTCCAAGAAACTCCATATCCATCTCCTGTGCTGTTGTCTGAGCACCGCCATGACCAAAAACATCACACCGCTCACCACACTTGGGGCACTTAAAGAAGCTCATGTTCTCAATCAATCCCAGGATCTGCAGCACCTGTTTCTTGTTAACACTATATACTTGCTTTATTGGTAAATTATGCCATAGAATGTGAGGCTCAACCTGCAGTAAGCAGACAATTGTGGCAGGAAAGGGAAATGGAATGAAAAAAACTAATGAACTGAGTGTAAGATCCACCCACAGGAACATCAACTTTTCGGAACATATTTGCCCCCCTTCGTGCATCAATCAAAGCAATATCTTGTGGTGTTGACACAATCACTGCTCCTGCACCCAACAAAAGAACCAATAGTTAGCTTGCTGTGTACATTACTGCTCTGTAACCAACACTCAAATTCTGACACAAGGCTGTGGTGGTAAATGCATCACGAGTGCAAGGGATACATAAGGTGAATCATAGATCAAGAATATTCCCTCAAAACTCCAATTTGAGCAATTCTGCCCTGTTAAAAATTGAAGGAACCTTTACAGATGAGAATTGCATTTCAAATGGCACTTCCTTAATAAAGATTGTTGAGTTTGTTGTACCAGCCAAAGGGAGGCGTTGAGAGATAGAGATTTGAGCATCGCCAGTCCCTGGGGGCATGTCCACCACCATCACATCCAGTTTGCCCCAGCCGACACCTCGCACCAGCTTTTCTAATGCACTCATCACCTGCCAATCACAGATTGCCACTGGGACAGCAACTTTCAAAATCATTAGAACTCCCTCCCACCCTATCTGCCTACCATGCCTGCATATTGACATCTTAATTTGCCATCTCAAGAAATCAACAAAGACTTAAGAGGAACTAAGCAGGGCAAGGGGAAGACCAGCTCATACCATGGGCCCTCTCCAGACAGCTGGAGCATCCTTCTCCATAAGGAATCCCATTGACATGCACTTTACACCATAGTTCTCCATTGGTATCATCCTTGATGCTGTGAAAAAAAAAAACCAATTCTTTCACTCTCTTCCCACATCATGCAACATGTGACAGAGATTCCCCATGACGCATGTCTGTGTCACTATAATCATCCCAAAAGGATTTTATGCAAATTGGAACCTTTCACCAACAGTGTGTTTGCATTGGTTAATGAAGCTAATATTTGCAGTTGCTAAGCAGATTTCAACACTTGAAATAGCTCAACAGGTACCTGAAAAAAAATTGATTGAAGTGTCAAATGTAGGAGGAGACCTGAATCCAGCTGAGGGCGCCCTTGAAGCTTCATCAGACTGGGGATGGAAGGCCCATAGACATCTGCATCCAGCAAACCCACCCGCAGCCTGCACTCCACAGCAAGCGCCACTGCCAAATTTACTGCAGGAAAACACATTATGAGACACTTGATGCAGGATTATACAACCAGTAAGCAGCCTTCTGACCAAATATGATCCAGGAAGCTTTTGTCTGTGCATAGAGAGGCAAGGGAGACAACTGGTCTGTCCTGTACCTGCAGTTGTTGACTTGCCAACTCCCCCTTTGCCTGAAGCTACAGCAATAATGCTTTGCACACCTTCTACAGCTGGCTTGCTACCGATAGGTGGCCCTCTCCCTTGGCTTCCCACACCACTTGCCAGACCTCTTGTACCATGCCCTTGCCACAAACCCTGAAGACACACAAGAGTATAAATGTCCGCACATAAATTCTTATAAATTCCAGTTTGTTAGTAACAGCATGAATTCTGTTCTTCAAAACCCTACCCAATACTATAAAACTATACGTATGAGATTGCAAAGAAATCTCTAGAACAACACTTTGAAGGCATCTCAACAACAAGTACAGCCATCACCTTGTGAGAGTCCCTCACAAAGTGTCACCTTCATCGAAAATTGTAACAACAAGCTGCCATGACTACCAACTGACTTCATCAACTCCTGATAGTGCATATACATAAGTACATAAGAATCCACCCAATATTCAGGTAAAACATTCTAAGAAAATCTGTTTCCTGTGTTTCTGTCACAATTCCAGAAACAACAAGAAGACTAAGTCGTGATGATCGATAGCAATCAAGAAACATAGCCTCCAACTACATGACCACAGATTCGTGGGAACACTTTTTACCTCTGTTTTTCTGGGGCAGTGTTGTTCGATTCCAGAAACCAAGCATGAAAACCTAAAACTAAAATCTTGTCAGGAGATTTTTGTTTCATATTTGTACAGAAGAACAATGCTGTTTGGAATTGAGGTTTTTTGGAATGTGGATTTGCACCATCCCTTCAGATGATAAGAAAGGGTTTCAAATTTCAGAGTTGGTAGGAGAGAAGACAGACAGACGGAGCGACATAAATACATACATACGGCTTACCCTAGTTGAAGGAATAAGGAATTGAACAGAGAGGAAATTGCAAGTGAAAGAGCCTCAAATATGCTCCAAACATCATTAAAAAAATTTAAAAAACAGAGCTCCTATCTGGAGTTTTGCTTCATGGTTCGACAGAGAATAAATGCAATAGAAACTCACCAAAATAAAAACGAAATACCTGGAAAGCTCTCGGAATCTGTCAGCTACCGATTGACAGACACAAACAACTGGAATAAAAAGATGCAATAAAGGCGGAAAAAAACCTCATGGATGGTGCGCCCAACGTTGAGAAGAAGCCTTCGAGGTCGCACCGTCGCCATAACCCTACCACCTGTTCTCGAGGGCAAGTGCTTCTTGACAAAAGGAAGACGAGAATGAACCAGCATCTACCAGTATGCAACTCGTTCTTAGGTGGACCACAGCTTTAACCTAACGGACCCAACTCGTTCTTAGGTGGACCACAGCTTCACCCTAACGGACCCAACTCGTTCTTAGGTGGCCCACAGCTTTACCCTAACGGACCCAACTCGTTCTTAGGTGGACCACAGCTTTACGCTAACAGAACCAACTCGTTCTTAGGTGGACCACAGTTTCACCCTAACGGCCTCATCTCGTTCTTATGTGGTACAACGGCGTACCCTAAGGGGATCCAGTAGTTCTTAGGTAGACCACAGATTTTACGCTAACGGGCTCATCTCGTTCATAGGTGGACCACTTTTGTTGTACCCTAACGGGCTTAGTCATTCTTAGGTGGACCACAGGTGTATCCTCCTAACGGGCTCATCTCGTTCTTAGGTGGAACACAGTTTTACCCTGTGGGCTCCTGTCATTCTTAGGTGGTACACCGTTGTACGCTAACGGGCGCAACCGTTCTTAGGTGGACCCCGGATTTTGCCCTAACGGGCTCATCTCGTTCTTTAGGTGGATCTTCGTTTGGCCCGAACGGGCTCATCTCGTTCTTTGGGTGGATCTTGGTTTCGCCAAAACGGCCGCATCTCGTTCTTTAGGTGGATCTTGGTTTCGCCAAAACGGCCGCATCTCGTTCTTTAGGTGAATCTTGGTTTTGCCAAAACGGCCGCATCTCGTTCTTTAGGTGGATCTTGGTTTCGCCAAAACGGCCGCATCTCGTTCTTAGGTGGGACAGGCTCCACGTGGGGGGTACTTTAATGAGACCGATTCAGGTGGTATCTAGGGGTACAACTTTTGTAACCGAAACTCCAGGTGGTATCTTGGGTAGGGTTCATCTTGGTTACTAACTAACCCATTGGAGGTACTATTTTCGGGTATATTCTATATATCCGGATATACTAGGCTAGCCTACCGCCCTTCTAAAGGGTTTCAATGGGGCAATTTGGGGGGCGGGGGGGAGGGCGGTAATGGGGAGGGCGGTAATGGGGATGGGGAGGTAGGTACCAGTGCACCCAAACCGGTTCCACACTGACTGATTTGAGAGGCATTGTCTTTTATCTCTTGGGGGAATTCAAAGAAGGTTATTATTGGGGCCATTTTAATACCCGCCAGTGCAAATAGGTAGGTGACTAGGTACTAGGTAAGTAAGTATTGTTCCCATGAGGAGTGCGTTCTCCTGAAGGAGGGGCACTCGAGGGCACACGAGCCCAAAGGTGTTCACAAACCTGGGGAGAATGCACTAGTATTGGAACCTCCCCCCTTATGGAAACAACTCTCTTTTTTATTTCCTTGCTTCTTTCATGTTTCATAAAAACAAAATATTTCCATGGGAACGTGGGAACATATAAAATTGGGGGACCTTACACCCCCCCCCCTCTATGGTTCTTGGGCTTGGGGAGATCCCTTGAAATACACTTAGAAATAAAAAGGGAGTTGTTTCCCTAGTTATGTCACAAAGCAAATGGGGGGCACCGCGTAGACACTAGTAATTTAATCTTAATATGTAAAGCTCTTGATGAATAGGGTTGCACCAACTTGGTTTGAGACTATTCGAAGCTACAGTGTGAAAACTATTGATTATTGAACCATTCTCTCAATGAAAATTAAATAAAATCAAAACTGAAAATTGTATTGGAATTTGGAAGCACTTTTGGTGTTGTTGGAAAACACTTGACGAGTCAAATTTAATAAAATTTACTTCACAATTTTCAGAGCTAAGTTGTGGAAGATATTATTTTTGAATGATTTTGTTCTCAAAAAATTCAAACAATTTGCAAAAATTGAGTTTGGAAGGAAAATTTAGTTGAGCCCTCAATGTGTTCACACTTGGGCCAATGGCACAAGCTACACTAGTGGTTTTTCAAAAAACATAGGTATTAGGGCATTTCATTAATAGGAATGGCCATTGTTAATTGGGTTGATTTTGAGGATGGAATATTTATTCTTAGAGCGCACAACCTTGAGCTTTGGTGGAGTGGTTAAAACCTACATCTACACTTCAAACCTATTCGCCCCAAACCACTCAATGATCACTTTAAATTTCTTTTGAAAATGCTAAGATTGTGCTTTTGCATTTGCCTTTGTTTGGCTCATGGTCCATGCACTTTAAAGCATCGAGCACCTTGTATTTGAAAAATGCATTTTGATAGCTTGAACTCCAATCATCATGGGTTTTAGTTTAGTTAGGATGTTAGCTTCCTCAAGCAAGGAAAGACTCACAACAACATACATTGTTATTTTTTGTTTTATTTTGCATATTTCATAAAGGCAACTTGATAATAAAAATGAATATGCATCTTATATCATTTATCCAATTATTCATTTTCTCATTTTTTAGATGTAGCATGGGTGGCGATCATTTCATAAAAAAATTATTTACTGGTGACAAGTTTTGATCAAAACAATATAAAATTAATATAAATTTTGCCTTCAATAATATAAATATGTTAAAACACGCTTTATAATTTGATGTGGCCTATCACCTTAAACTTCATTTCAAAGCATAATTGGTAAATCGTAAAATTCTTGTTATGGTGGGTGAAACCTCCCAAGGAAAGGCAAAATTTTGCCCTAATTTGCCAAAAAAATAATATTAGTATGAAATATTGTAGATATTATAATGTATTCATTGTTTTAACGTGAGTGCTTGACATAATGAAACAACAATGTCTCATAATACCTATTAATAAAAAGAAATCACATATTGCAATGAATATCATAGATTTAACACATTTTCTACATTTTGGTGCCTTTGGAATGTACTTGAGATTTATACCTCCTTGTGAACATTTGTTTTTGTAGCTTCCACAAGATGATTAAAAAAAAATCACAAAATGAAAATTTAAACATAGAAAATCTCTCAGAATCATACCTCCTTTGTTCATCAAAGGAGCTATAACCCAACATTCAAGGTATCATGGAAAATGGGCAAGAAATGGATAATGCATTTGAAACCCCAAAGTGGGCCATGAAATATAAATTTCATGAAATGTCTTGCTTGTGTAGAATTTGGTCTTAAGTCCCCATGGGGTTTTGGGGGAGGTGGTAAAAGGATGTAGAAATCATGTGTTCATGACCATGAGAAAAACAATGAGCACAAACCTACAATGGCTAAATAGGAAGCTCCACCTAGTATGGTTCCTATGTCTATATAGGTTCAAAATCATCTTGAAAAAAAAATCCCAAAATCATTCCTTGCATGAAGGTTTTTTTTTCAACATAACTTAAGATCATTCCATGAAAGTGAATGTGAAATTTTAATGGTTTTGGACACTCTTCTTATGCCCATCAATGATAATTATGTAGCTTGTACATCAAGATCAATTGACCTTGAGTTTTTTTGGGGATTATCTAAGCATCTCAAACATATATATGCATGCCAATGCTTTTTCATCTCATGTGTATTCCATCCTTGGAAAGTTAGGTTGGGATTTATCATAATGGGTGGCCCTTGCTATTGATGGGCCAACCCCTAAGATAAGATGCCAACATTAAAGGTTGTGCAGTAGATCGCAAAAGAAAGGTCCAACATTGGTAAACACACATTTTGTAGTTCATCAAAAGGCTTTAACAACAAGTGATGCATTGAAGGTTGTATTGGAGTTGTTAATTTTGGATGATTTTACAAACAAAGATTATACTCGGGTGGGAAGAAATTGCAACCAATAAAAGAAATTGAAAAGTCTCATGGGTTTAGTAGATTTTTTGTCATAAACCATCTTGCAATTTCACTTAGTCCATTGGCTTTCTTGAGGTCAAATTTTGGAAAGATTTTTTACCACATGCCAATTATACTTGGAGCCTTATTGGTATCAACATGTTACCACATTTCAATTTCAATTCATGTTTCATCTTACGATTGACATCTTCATGGAGTTAAACAAATTGAGCAAAAAAATCCAATTTAAGATGGTTGATAGATCAACAATTGAATGCACTTTGGATGCATCAGTTCCACATTTGTCAGTTCAAATGTTGGTCAATGATAAAACACTTGGGACTATTTTTATCAAAAGGATGGGTTGATAGTGTTTTAAGATGGGGGCAACAAATGGCCTTCAAGCTACATGTCATCCCATGCATCATGGAAGGATTTTTAAGAGAGATGATAGTTTGGAAGAGTGCATGAGCATGGGGGTAGTTGTGGACAATTGCAATGAAAGATCCCCTAACCTTCATGTGTTTAATGCACCCAAGTTGTTTAGTCTCAAATTTTATCCAACTAAAAAGGAGACATGTATCAATATGTGTGAGTAGTGGTTGGAGAGGTTGACATCAAAATTCAAGTTATTGAAGGCTCAAAGGGATGCAAATATAAATGAATTGTTGGAATTTATCAAGATTTTTAAGGCATGAATGTGAGAAGAAGTCACTACTTGCGGCCTAAAGGTGTGGTGGAAACATGAATGTGTGGTTTGTTAATTAGTCACACTTCATGCAACTTTGGCATAAAATACATGTTACTCCTATAAATATTGTTATTTGTGAGAAGGGCTTTTGTAACAAAATGCATTCAAAAATCATTTACAAACTTCTTTCAAGTTGAATACCATTGATGCATTGGTGAAGGTTTCATTATGCAACATAAAAATGGACAATTGGACTAAAGGGGTCTTTGATGAATGATGGAACATGAAAAATTGTAAGATTTTTACCTTAGATCAATAATTGCCAAGGTCTTAAACTTAAATTGTACCTTCTAGGTTTTTTTTGTGTGAAATGACAAACTTGTCATTTGAAAGGCAAATTTCGAAAGTTGTCTATCATAACAAAGGTCAAAACAAGAATTAACATGTCACCAAAAAAAACATACCAGCTTATCAAAAATCACCACTAATTTAGAGGGTACCTTATCCAACAAAGTTCTTCCTCAATTGACAAAGGGTGAGGTGTTTTGAAAATTAAAATTCCCACTTTGATAAGCATTTCAATTTTTGTCATGGGAAAGACATCAAAAATAATCTTCTACTACTATTTTATGAGAAGTAAAAGGGTTATTTCAAGGACACCATCTAAAACATTTAAGCAAATAAGTGCCCTTGGGTTTTGCCTAGGGTGGACATTTAGTGTGAAAATGCCCCGCTCCTTGAGTATTACCCTAAAACCTTCGCAACTTGGCCTTATGTTTCATAAGAAAAACAATAGGTAAAATCATAGTCAAAGGAGCCACCCAAGTGAGTGGACACTCTTTAAAACTACATTTTTGTATGTTTGAAAAATCACGAAGGAAGCTTAATAGTTTGGCTTGTCATAATCTTCTTATAAATATTTTCCATTAATTGCAAAATTTACATGCTCAAAGCTTGACACAAATTTTTTTTAAATTTGCATATTCAAAACACTCAAAAGTCAATAATGGACAAATTTTGGTTTTTTTTAACATTTTTTTTAATACCAAATGTGCACCATTCCTTTTGAAAATTGGAGAGGATTTTAGCATTGATGATTAGAAGGGAAGAAGCATTTGAATTGATGAAAATTATTTTATAACCCATTGGAACACATTTAACCCAAAAGTGTTTTAACCTTGAAAATTATGGATTTTGAAAATGTGACTTTAACAAAAGTTGATCATATATATGTGATAGAGGGCATGAATGCATAATATACAAGATATAAAATCAAAATTTAATCAA
Source organism: Sphagnum tenellum (assembly GCA_963921925.1). Classification (NCBI taxonomy): domain Eukaryota; kingdom Viridiplantae; phylum Streptophyta; class Sphagnopsida; order Sphagnales; family Sphagnaceae; genus Sphagnum; species Sphagnum tenellum. The sequence goes on along the minus strand of OY998152.1, from coordinate 6,139,955 downwards.
AATTTATTTATATTTAAAATGTAAAGTTAAATGGGATATATAAGATATTAAATTATAAATTTATAAACCAATGCAAAAATGACATGTGCCATGTCTGGAAAAGGACTTTTACCTAGGAACCCCTAGCCCCTTTGACCATGATGTCACCCCATTTTGACCTTTAATTTCACATCGTGGTAGTAAAACCTTGTTTGTTGTCGAGGTTGCACCTTTATGAATAAATGAAGTGGGCCCATGTAAAAACACCTTATGAGCCAAAAGGGGCTTCAACAAATAACACAAGGCCCAATTTGTTGATATGATTTTTTTCCATATGTATGTAATAGTGGTGTGTACCCACTTAATCTTATGGGGGTGAAATTGTTTCAATATCATCATGACTTATGAACATTTACATATGTATGACTATGTTATTGAATTTAACATTTTTATATTATGGAAGGTAGTTGGTTCATTTTATTTTATTTTCTCAAGTTGTGATCATATTATTTTTTATTGAATTTTTTTTACAAAATTAAATTCTTGAAAATGAAATGATTTTGGAACTTTTTAAGGCCAAAAATGAAAGAAAAAAAAGGAAAAATCATCATATTTTTATATATGGTTTTCAATGTATCCATGAATATAGAAATTTGATTAATTTTTTGTACTCCACATATGGTTTATAGTTAGATTTGGCTAAATATTCCTAGAGATTATCACCATTTAAGTTACGTAAATAAAATAAATTTAATAGTTGATTTTTTTCAAATTGCGGTGGCTCCCATTACACTTTTGGTACCATTGGAAAGGCCTTGATAGATAAAATCATTTTATGAATTGAAATGGGTTTCAAAATGAAGTGGTTTGTAATGCTTTGATCTACAATGCAAAATTTCTTAAATATTGAACATTTTTTCATTGAAAATTCAAGATAATCAAATTTGAAAATGTTAGTGAAATCAAAGCAAGTTCTTAGTATTGTTGCAAATCCCTTGAATGGGATTCCTTCAAAGTAATTTGTAAATTTTTAGACCTAAGGTGTGAAAATGTGAGTATATTGTGTGTGCCAATTTAGTTTTTCCTTCATATTTGCAAAATCATGAATCATGATGAGTTGTGTCAAATTATTGTTTGTGTGGAACCCAAAATTGGCAATGTAATGGGCCATAATTAATTTCCAAGGTTTTGAAAAGTTTGCCTTGCCACTTTTGTTTAGTTACGGTGTTTAATGTTATTGTAATTACTTTTTGAATCCTACTTAGGCATTTTTAAATGCATTGTCCTAGGTGGGACAAACAACCATTCACTAGTTCTAGTTTTGGTGTTGACAATGTCAATTTTAATGCAAATCAACATTTATAAATGAGTTTGAAATGTGCATCAATAACTTAAAAAATTAGTTATGTTTTAGAGTAGGTTAAAGAAAAACCTATTACTAACTAATGAATGACAACTCATTTTAATGGCCTCATTGCATTTTTTAGTGAAAGGGATCCTACCATAAAACATAGGACATGGGTGGAAACACAGTAGGGTGAAACAAAAAAGATATCATACAATTCATATAATTTTACAAGTTTTGAAAAATTCAATTGTAGCTATTGTAATTTATATGTGCAAATGATGGAATGTGATTCATATTAACAATGCCTTAAAACATTTACACAAAATGTAAAAAAATCGTGGCAAATTCTTAGAAAGTCCTTTATTTTTTGTGATTAGTACATTTGGAACTTATTTTTTAATAAATCAACACAAGAAAAAAAAACATTAAAGCTACCCAAATTAATTTGTAATTTATGTCCATTGATTTATTTTTGACATCCATTTTTTAAAAGAACATATCTAAAACTATTAAAAAAACCTTTGTATTTTTTCCATTATGGATTTTTAGAAAGTGTCATTTTTGTTTTACACTAGTGTGCTTTCACCCATAGAATGTTTGCCATTTGTGTTCTACTTGAATGTCACTTGAGCCATTATATGGCTATTAGAAAGGAAAGAAAGACGGTGCATTGTTAATTAATTGTGTACATATATGGATTACATTTTTTTAATGTGTATGGTTAGTTCCAATTTGGGCAAAGGGGATTGGATATTCTTAATGTATTTCAATAATGACATGTTGTTCAACTTGTTTTGTTAATTGACAATTGATTTTATTTTAAAGGTAATATATAATATAATTGTAACATTGGTTCATGAATAATTACAGTGAATGATATAAGGATTTTCTTTTTTAATATGAAGACAAGTTGAAAACCTAACGAAGAATTTATCAAAACGTCATCACCCCTTGAGTATGCCAATAACTAATGGAGATGCATGCTTTAATTTTGTTTTCTAGTTTCATAAGGAAACACACACAAAATCCTCCGTGGATAAATGATTGGTTGATGAAATAATGAACTAGTAATTCATGAGGAGTTATTAGTTATGTTTCTAATTTCTATTCCAACTTAAGTCAAATGGTCTACAATGACTCGGTGTTTAAAACCAAATGATTTTGTTTTGAATGTATGTTAATTAAAATGGACTTTGCCATAAACTTTGCTCTAGTTAAGGAATTGATTTTAGGATGGTTACCAAGATAGTTGTTTCCTTGCCAAGGAATAACACCTTAGACAAGATGGGATGAACTTACATGGTTTTTTCAAGAGTGTGTGGATGTTATCACTTTTGGTCCATTGAAGGCATTTGAGGAAATTTTTGAATGTGGATAGATAATAACTACATGATTAAGGGTGTAGTCATATTGATACCCAAGAAAGGTGATAGGTTTTTGATAAGCAATTGAAGCCCTTTTGGGAGTGTGTATAATATCTTAGATAAAACATTCGCCATTAAACTAAATGAATTTCTTCCCTTTATCATCAAACCTAATTATATTGATTTTGTGAGAAGAAGACACATTTAAAACATTTTTGTGGCTAATGAAACAATGGGATGGGTAAAATGTAATGATAAAAGTTATTTTTATTCTTGTTAGGCTTTGAAAAGGCATTTGACTTGATAGATTGGGAGTTCCTATTTTCTACCCTCAAACCATTAGGTTTTAATGGCATTTGTGGTAAGTGGATTTCTTCTTTTTATATTGATGGTGCTTCATCTGTGAAAATGAATGGCGAGTTGGGAACCTAATTCCACCATTTTAGGTAAATTGGACAAGGTTGTTTATTAATATACCCATACTTATTTATTTTGGTGGTGGATGTTATTAATTATATGCTAGAAAGGCTTATATGTGGTATCATGGGACTTATTCTTACTGGAAGGCATATAATTAGGGATCAATTATTTTTCAACAATATGGTTCTAATTTTACAAGGCTATGTTATTAACTTAGAAATTAAAAAAATCTACTTTAATTGTCATTTCATAAAACTATTGGAGCCAAAATCAATTGGGCCAAATCAATTGAGATTTGGTTTTCAAAGGCTTTTAAAGACATAGACGAGGGATGTGGTGTGCATATGGTTTAAGTGGATTTTTAAAGGAAAATGGGTCCAATGTTTTAGTAAATTAAAAGAATTTAAACTTCCTAAGATTGTTAGCTTTGACAAGTTGTTTCAAACTATGAAAATGAAATTCATCTCATGGTTTTTGACCAAAATGTTTTCCTTGGTTGAGAAAATCCTAATGGCAAATTGAGTTTTATAGCTACAATGTGGTTCATGAGAACCTATTGAAGTTTCACAATTAATATGTGTTCAATTATTAGGATTAGTTTGTAATCTTATTTGGGGTAATTGATGTGAAAGAATAAAAATGAATGTTAAATGGGAGATTATGATTTCAAGGTTTAGATGACTTGGGAGTCATGGACCTATAATTCAAGTTCCAACATTCCTAAGTAAATTGTTATTAAGGGATTAGTTCCCAATGAAAAACCTTCAACAAATTTGGTCAAATGGAAGGTCATTTTGACACAACCCAACAAAAGTATGTGACAAAAAATGCCATTAGATGGAATGTGGCTCTTTATGAAAACCAAGTTCAAAAAGTCTAACTTTAAGTTTTAGACCATTGTTTTAGAAGCTTGGAGAAATATTAAGAAAATATCAATTAAGAAGGAACTAATGACATTGGGAAAGGTACTAAAATAATCAATATTTGGCTACATTGATGTCACAAATGCTGATGAAGTTCATTTCGATTTGGGTGACATTAAAAAATTATTGTAACTAACTATGTTAGTGTTGTGATTTTAGCTTTGGGCTTGCGACTAAGGCTAAGGTACGACACCTAATGTAGGTTGGGAAAATGTCTTGGAAATCAAACACACTTTCACAACTATGGGAAAATGTAAAAGACTTGAATGCCACACATTCCCAAGTGGAAATCATGCAAGGAATTGGAAGTTTAAAATGTTCTAAAATTTTTGCACAAAAGTGTAAGTAGTAAACATGGTCCAAATTGGGTTCATTCATGGTTAATGTACCAAAAAGGATTGTCTAATGAATTTATTTTTTTGTGAAAGACTATTTTGAATTTTTATGAAAATTATTGCTTTATGATATAGTGGATTGTTGTATGCCTATAATTAGAATGATATCATGTTGAACTACTAAAGAAGTCAAAAATAAATTGGATACAATATAAATTCCCTTTTGAGTCCTTTTAAATAATTTGATTTTTCATCTTAATTATAATTTTCATCTTAAAAAGAGTCAAAAGAAATGCATTGAATAATGCAATTGATTTCAATTTTACTTCATGAATTGAAAATGATTACATCTATTTTTAATAATGTTCTTTAAATACATTTGATTATATCATAAATGTTATGAATTTTTTTGACAATTACATTATTAATTTTGAAAGGGCTAGAAGGAAAATTATTTTTCTTGGTAATTTTGTTGATTCCTTATATTCACTAAACTTATATTTTTTTGGCTCCAAGTGCAAGTCACATGTGTGGGATATATATAATCATGCAAATAAACGTGTCAAGCTGTTTATAAAAACTCGTGTATTCATTTTTTACATTTGGGTGTTTTACCAAAGTATTGATGCATAGTTACATATGAATGTGAAAAATCCCCACCACCATATGAATTATCATAATTTAAAATTTCCAAAATTTCACATTTAAAATGATTATATCTAGATTTTGTATTTGGTAGATAACAAAAGTGAAAGCCTTGAGCGATGTGTTCAAAAAATGGTACCCTAATAGTGAATATGCCCACCTCAATATATCATTGGAAACATCTTGAAATTAGATATTGATTGTGAGTTTGCATTTTCCATATGTAGGTTTAAGGGTATGGTATATTATGAAAATAAAGTTGGGAATCAAATTAGTAATTTGATTTTTGGCCATTAAAACCTAAGGAAACAAAGGCAAAATAAATTATGATCAAAGCATTGACAGAACATTGAGGGGTACAACTTTGCAATTTGAAGCTTTTTAATTAAAATCATATGAGGGAATTATGAACTTGGTAAAATCACAATATTCATAGTTTAAGAATTTCAAGATTTCTATTTGTGAGTGATGGGCATGTAAATCATTTTGATGTAGTACACATACGAATCATAGAGTATATTATAGGGAGGAGGGTGGTGACCTCCTTTCAAGTTTAAATCATGTGAGTACAATGAATCCAAAACAAGTTTATCATTCAAAATAGACCACATTTGCAATAACCACATACATTGTTTTGCTTATGCAAATGATTTGTTTATAAGGTGTTCATGATTGTCACATCATCCTAGTTTCATATTGGATTTTTCACACAGTCCTTTTTTTTAAATGTGAGGAGCAAGTTGAAAATGTACCCTTCAATTTTATTTGTTTTTTGTTTTTTCTCAATAGTATTACTTCAAAAGTTTCTTTGGGTCCACACCTCAAGATGAACTTAAAGGTGCATTAGTTAAGCTATTTTGGAATGTACAATTGGTGGGATGACTCATAAAGGATTTGAAAATTTTAAATTAAGATAGGCAAAAGTACGAGTAGAGAATACAAGCACACAATTGGATTTTTTATAATTTCATTGTGTAATATAAAAGAACCACATGCTTTAATATGCATTTAAGTACATTGTTTGAGATGCAAATATTAGAAAATGTTACAAATGCCAACACCATGGAATTCATTCATGACTTGTAATTAACTTTCAATTAATTTATAGTTAACTATTTAGTTCATTATTAATTAATTGTTCATTCATTTTTAATTCATTTAAAATTTAGCCATGGGTCACATGTAGGTTGGAAGTTTTTTGAGAATTGTTTTTCAAATAAGTGTCCAATAGGTATAAATAGAGGAATGTCACGGATGTTAGTGTCATAGAATTCATTCATTTGAATGTTTATCCATGCACTTAACTTACAATAAATTCAATGGAATATTTAATACTTTCAAAATGTAACTTAATAAAGTTTTAAATATTTTTTTGAATGTTAATGTTGAAAATAGTTTGTTTTTGAAATTAAATTTTCGTAAAACTACTTTTTTGACACATTTGATCATGCTTAACCCATTGAAGGCATGTTGCATTGAATTATTTGCTTGGGATGTTGGTGAATGGAAATGGGAGGACTTACCTAATGTTAGGCCAAAAAAAATTACTAAAATACATGGTAAAAAAAACTTAGAAAATCATCAATTTGAGAGAGAGAGGTAGCTACTATTCACTTGGATGCTGGAGATGACGGTCACTAGTTTGAACATGGTTCATATCAAAGACTTACTTGGACATTTATGGAACCCATCCAAACCTCGGAGAGTTCCCACAACTTCAAGATTAATTAACATTTTTTTTAAAATAAAAAAAAATTGTCCGCCCATGGTGTGAAAAAATCCACCACTCCAATCTACGACATAGGTAGTTTTTTTTCTATTTTTTTTTCTATTATGAATAATAATAATAATAATATATTTGTATTCCTAACATGTTGAAAACTTTGGGAATTCAAAAGTCTAAAGTTAAGTTCTCAAAATATATTAATTATTCGACAATTGCGTGCCGAATCTTATCTAGGAGGAGGATAGGTATGGCCCTACTAGCTAAAATGTCCCCCCCCCCCCCCCCCCCCTTTCCGTCCCTCCGGCACTAAATGAGACTATTGTAAATTTGAAGATTCAATGTTGAAAAAAATTAAAAATTCTTGAACATTCCAAAATATTCTTTATTTTTTTTCACCCCAAAAAAAAAAGTATTTGAAAATTCCAAAAAAAAAAAACATTTTTTGGGGTTGAAAATTACAATAATTTTACAAAATAGTATATATTAGAGTATGGAAGTTGCCGTGTTACTTCGGTAGTGGAAGGAACGGCCTTAAGAAGATGGGTCAGTCTTAGCACTTCGCAATCCACATGGTCGTGGCAGATCCACCCTCTTAGGACCGGGTCCCACAATCAAGTAGCCGCCGGAAAAAAACCCAGGAACACGGCCCTTAAAACGAAAGGAACCGGCCCTTAGAGACTGGCCTACTGGTACTTTCTACGTTGCCTGTCCTACAACCAGCCGGGCGGCCCCTACAAGAAACGTCCTACCCCAAAGAAAAACATTCTGGTAGTAGGTACCTGTTTCTGGCTGCAGTAGGTACTCACTGCACAAGAAGCCGCCCCCAAGAGCCACCCGCGAATCTCTGCGGGTGTTTTCTAGGGACGGTGAAACACTTGGCTTGCAGCTCGCGCCCAGGGGAGGTTGGAGCGTTCAACCTCGCCGCGCGGATCGAGAGGTTCTTCCCGCGATGCACCCGACGTTCTGCTCGCTGCTGCTGATCTCTTGTAGTCTCGCATAGTTGGAGAGAACACAACGCGTTTGTGAGGGGAAAAGTAATCTCGCTTTGCATCAAGTGTTTCGTGCTCTTTTCTAGAGAGTCATAGAATGATTCTTTTGTTCACTAAAACGTTTTTGCGCCGTTTTTTGTGGCAAAAGCCTGCTTGTGTGTTGATGAGGATATCTTGTACATTGGCGGCGTGAAGGTACAGAAAGTCAGGACATCAGGAGGAAGTGAAGGAGGTGAAACTGTGGGGGCCAGTGGTGCGGGGAACGGTTCTCGGCGGTGTGGAAGGGCGTACAGGAAGGATATTATTGTTATTATTGTGAACTAGTGGTGGATTTTCTTGGGGGCGAGGTTATGAAACCGAGCTTGCCAGTTTCGGTTTCGTTGCAGCTTAGCTCCTGTCGTGGTGGTGTAGCGTTGCTGCTGGATGGCAAGCGCTGCCTGTTGTTCGTGTTGTTCGTTGTCTACCTTTCCTCGCTCGGTAAGCCGTTGCTTCATTAACACCTTTTGGCCAATTTCTAATGAGAAAGTTGGAAATGTGCGTGAAATCAATTGCAATTTGTTTGTCAGGCAAATTGCGATGTGGTAATGAACACAATGTCCGTTTGCAAATAGGTTGCCAGAGTTTTTGACGCTTTGTCTCCGACCTTCTTCTTCGCTACTATCTACTCTGTAGTCAGTTATCTTTTCGCAGTCTTTTATAGCAACCTGAAGATATGGATTCAGAGCGTTTTATTGTTTTGGTTTTATAAGTTTTTTCCTGGGCTGGTGGTTTCCTAGGCTGCCATTCATACAGGTTGCTGAATGACGATCCGGACTTTACTCCCAATGGCACCGTAGCAGCAGACAACACATGCTTGATGGACATTGTCGATCAACATCGTTACAGATACTATGCCCTAGATACGAGGAGCTGCACTGAGGATTTTGAAGGTGGATATTTGAGTGTGGCAGCATATGTTTATCCCCGTAATACAATCTACAATGGGACATGGGGTTTGCTGGTCAACACAGGTGGCAAATTGCCATCTGTTATCAATTCTTCTGGTTCTGATGATGGTGATGATGACAATGATGATGGAACTACACTAACAGATATTGTAGGTATGTACTTACAACTTTGCACTAGCTTGCACATATGGCACCTCTCTGTTCAAATCCTTGCAATCTCAGAACCAAGCATACTCTCTCTCTGGCATTGATTACAGACTGCTGGAATTCACTTCAATCCACACATTTGATTCAAGCAGAGATGTAGATACCTCTGTGCTAAAACCCTTGCAAGCTCAGAGTCAAGGAGGATCTCTTTGGCATTGAATATGGACTGATGGAATTTAGTTCACATAGTTGATCAAATAAGGTGGCAACTTGATCAGGTTTTAGTCCAGCAGGGGGATGATGTGCAGTGACTTGTGTCCTAATCTTCAGAAGGGCATGGTTGAAGACTTTAGGTTATCCCGAACAACAAACTTCTGTAGAGAGATGTGTTTGAAACTTCAGGAATCTGATTACATCAGTCTCAGACTGCATCTGAGCAGAAGACCATGAAATTTTCTGGAAACCCTTATTTGTTTGCTCTGTGTGAAGCTGTTACTCATTACTTCATGACACTAATGAGGTTTGTGAACACATGAGACCTACTTGTCCCGTCACCACATTGCCCACTGCCTATGAATTTGCCATGTTAAGGAGCATGTGGGTTTGCATTCAAGAGAAACTAGTCCCTCTACTTGGTGGAAGACTTCGATGTAACAGCTTTATGGTTTTGTTGCATTCTCTGGCAGACTCAGAAGATTGGCGTCCTTTTGCTCAGCTAGATCTGCCTTTAGGAGATAATTTGGACTCTTTGCCTCCTTGGTTTGCCAGTGTTTACAGCGAAAACGACCCTTTCCAGTTTACCATTAAAGCGTGGTGCTCAGGTATGATCTCATTGGGAAATGTTATCACAATCATAAAGCTTCTGAATGCTTGTATTGATTTTCTTTTATGATCTATTCTTTTGCGGTCTGCTCAATTGTACTTCCAGCCAGACTTTGGTAAATTTTTTCTCTTTCTGCAGAGTGTCTGTGGACTTCATGTACCTGAACTTGTCTTCCTTAGTGGTTTGAAAGATCAAGTCATTGACAGCTAGTTCTTTATGCAGTCTCAAAAGGATGCAACTTGAGCTGCAGTGATCCTGACAGTGGTCCATGTGTGAGTCCCCCAACTTGCCGATGCATCAGGGATGTGAACGTCTCAACCTGTACAATAGGTTTGTTGCTGCATGTCCCTTTTCAGTTTAGACTCTTGTGGTCTGGGATTGTCTTTTTGCAGTCCTTGAATGCAAGGTATGGCGTGGCATAGTGGTGGCCTGATTTTGTGAAGGACCCTCAGGGAATTTCTTTTTCTTGGTTCCCTACTATAACCAAAGACAAATTGCTTCTCATTTAGCCAGAGAGAAACACTGGATCATGGGCTATCCTTTATGTGAAATAACTTGCATGTTGTCAATGCAGATGTTGAACAACTACCTGCCAGTGGTGATCTTGTGCAAGGAAATGGAAGTTACATTATGCACAATGAAGAGGTCTTGAGACCTGGTGATTGGAAGTACTTTGAGTTCACAGTATGGCTCTCCCTGCAAAGAGCTGTTGTTGAGTGGAAATTGACTTGGTGATACTGATTTTTTGTGTGATCAAGAAACCCCATCTGCTTAGTTGCACTATGGGTGGTTACTTGCACATGGTCTTTAGATCATATCCAATTTGCTGATTCTGTTGAGTAGCAATTTTTTTTGAAGAGCCATTATGCATCTCCTGCTGAAGATGAGAGCTTTGGCCTCTGTGTAGTGACAATGCCAAATTGTTTTTTGGTACAGGTTTTGCAAAGCAACAGCCGCATTCTAGTGGAATTGGCACGTGCACATGGTGATGTTTGTCTGTTCTTGAAGCCTAGTGAGGGTAAAACTGGAATTCAGGCTTTGCCATTGGAGAGTGATGCTAATGACTTTTCAGATCTACTAAGTTTCCAGAACCGGCTCAGTTATGATCATATATTCACCAGAGGATCTGGAACATATTACATTGGAGTGTTCAATGCTGACCACTGCCTGCATGAGACCACATATTTCAATACCACCATCTCCATTGTGAATGCACAGAGTTCTCAGAGCTTGTGCCCTTTAAATTGCTCATTTCCTCAGGGAGTCTGCATCAGAGATAATGACTGTCATTGTGAGCCTGGTTATGGAGGAAGCTTCTGTGAAGGATGTGAGTGTCTAATTCATGTTGAATGTTCCCTGGGAAGGTCTCTAGTTGTTCCAAGTGAAGAAGATTGTTTGGAAGATTAATTAGCTCAGGGGTGTGGAGGTTCAATTAGTCTAATGGAAGCCCATCTTACCTTGTTTTAGTACTGTGGTGAGGACATATGTGTTGTAAGGAACGAGAAGGACAAGGGTTGCTGACAATTTGACTTCTGTATTTGTCTACAGCACTTAGGCCAGCGAAGCCGAAAGAAACACTTAGTGGTCAGCTGCAACCAGGTGACTTGGCTTACATCACTCTGAATAAGAGTGAGATACACATTTCTGGTATAAATATTTCAGTTCAGTTCAACTACAATGGGGGTAATCCAATTTTACTGGCCCAACAGAGTCAATTTCCAACACTCACAGACTATGACCTGAAGTTCTCAAATGGTAATCTTAGTGCGACTGCTGCAAGCACATACGAAATCAGTGATGACCTTCTGGCTGGAGGAAATGTGATCCTTGCAGTCTTCAATGTTGACTACCACAGGCGAGGAGAGGCTGAGTTCGAGATTCTAATCTTAGGTGAGGTTTCCTTGACTTAGGAAGTAGTTACTGGTGCAAGTGCTTTGTGTTCTCAAGCTCCCCAATATGTTTATCTCAATGAGTGAGAAGGTTTTTACTATGTTCAAGTATGTGGGATCGTGCTTTTCAAAGCTGGAGTGTTGCTGTTGGCAGGTGCAACCAATGGATTAGCTATGTGGATAACCATAGTGGTGGCACTTTCAAGCTCAGCTGTTTTGTTTGTATCAGTAGGAACATGTATATATGTATTGCATCACAGGACAGGCCGGGAAGATGGCAACGTACTCCTGGATTTTGAGGGCATTGCAACCAGTGAGGTACAAGCTCACACTGTAGCTTTGTGTAGTGATCCTGTGTGCTAATGAGTCCTTGTTTTCCTTCTAGTCATGTTTGTAGATACATCTACTTCCAGTTGACAGTTGTGTGATGCTTTCTAGGTAACACTAGGACAAGAGCGTTTGGATACAGTTGTGGTGAGCACATTCCCTCTGCTGGCCTTTGAGGGTGGACTCTTTCTTGAAGAAGAGGCTCGGTATGTCATACTATTTAACCTCTAAGCACCTAAGATGACAGAAAATGTACCCTCTCATCTTCAAAGTCTCTAGTACATTTGTAACTATCATTTTGGAACTTGTGGCATGGTTAATAAAACTAGCCCATAACATAGCTATCCAAACCATCCAGCTTATCCTCTTGATTTCACAATTGCTGTAAAGCATTGGCCCCTGGATATCTGCACCTGTTTTGGACAGTTGAGTTTCTAGCTGTCTAACCTGTCTGTTGGGAGGTCTAACCTGTTGAGTTGGGATGGTGCTCGTTTTAAGTACTGGCTGGTTTGAGCTGGCTATTATTTAGGAGCAAGCAATCCATTTATGGTCAAATGGTGTTAAAGTGGAAACTCTGACAGTCAATGTTCCCAAACTTGCTACATCAGCAGTTTTTGGAGCTAAATTGAAATAAAAAAGTAACTTATTTGCAATTGTTGAAAACACGTTGAGACAGCTGTCAGAGCCAGCTATGCAATGGTGGGCAAGCACCACCTCATAGTAAGTTTGGTCTAGGTGTTATGGGGGTTAGCCTGTTTGTTCTTTTTTCCCAGAAAATTTCCAAGGGAAATCTTTCATGTCATAATGCAAACAGGTATACTTTCCTCTTTTACAATTTATTGGTCATTGACACATCCCCCTAGTTGTGTCCTTATCATTCAAGGCAATCGGATGGAATCAGGATTTAGGGGTTTGAGTTAGGGGTTAGCAGTAGAGTTTGATTGCATCTTGCACAATGCATTTGGTGAATCCTCATATTATTCCATGATTTGTGTAGGATTTAATGTCTGCTTTATCATCTCTCTGGCTCTGGCCATATTCACTTTGTATTTGTATCACAATATCATGTTGCTTAGGTCATTTTCTCTCCTTACATATCCATTCTTTGGATGGTCAATCCTTGTGAGTTTCTAGGTCTTCTGCTTACTAGCATCTTTTTGATGACTTTTGGGTGCAGGTGTTGCATTTGCCTGTCCAGGTACAGTGTTGGGGAGTTGCTGCGCCAAATTCCTATATGCAAGCATGTGTTTCACGAGAATTGTATTTTAGAGTGGTTTCAAACACACTCAAGCTGCCCCCTTTGCCGAGTTTCATTGCAGAACTTACACAGACCATCAATGATATCTCCTGCTATTGTGACTCAACCTAGGCCTTCGCACTTTTCAGGGACAGAGGGGTTAGATCCCCAAATCTCTTCCTCCAATTATCAGTCCTTGAAGTCATCACTGGGTGAGCTGTCTGCCCAAGGAGGTGCTTCTGTCTGTATAAAGGACACAAGTTCCAGCTCAATGGCTTCTTCTGTGCCAGAGTCAGGGATGGCTTCAGCTAGCAGTAGTACCTTGCTGTTTCAAAAACCCTTGTAATTCTTTTTTAGTTCAGAGTTTCCAATCTGTTGATTAGTTCAAGTAATCTATAATTTATTCTTTCATTTAAGGTTGCACAGCTGTGTGTGGGTTTCTCCTAGTGAGGCTTCTAGAAGTGTGGGTTCCCAGATCTTTTTGTGGGGGGAGTGTGCGTCAGGGGTGGGAGGTGGGGTGAGCAGTTTATGGTCAGGCAACCACTTCACCTTGCTCAAGGGTGTGAAGAAATTGTTCCCGAGGATAAAAGATGCAGCAGCCACTGATGGCTAAGTCTGCAAGGCAAGTTTGTTATGCTTGATAGAAGGTCCAACAATAGGTAGGGTTGTAATTTTTTGACAATTGAAAGTTGTCAAATGACGTTCTTGGACAGGTCTTGAGGGGGGGGCTTTTGATCCACAAACTTCTGCCACGTACTTGTTACTGGCAATTGTGATCCATAATCCCAGAAACAAAAAGAGTAGTACAGCAAACTGTAACATTATTGTCTGTCACGTGGGTTTGGTGTGCACCACCAGTAGAAATTTGTGACAGAGTAGGACAGTATACAAATCCAAATGTAACTTTTGAAGTAGTGGATGTTTGCCGCTGACCGTGCCTGGCTTTGGAGGATACCTAAAGCCTATGTTTGTTGATCATAACAAGCGAGTTGAAGGTGGGTGCAGACATGATTTGTTTTGAATTGTGTCTTTGAAATCTCTTTCAGTGCAAGGAACAAGTGTCAGACTGGCACTTGAGGAGTGGGAAATGAAGGTGCTCCTCTATCTGCTCCTCTAGCTGCTCTTGAAAGTTCCAGTTTTCTCTTCATTAAAATCTAGGGTTGGGGTTTAGGGTTTAGGGTGCTGTATTGAAGGTTGTTTTGTGTGTGACTAGCTGATGTCATGTACATTACTGTCGATGGTTTGATTGGCAATGAGCAAGGTTTTTTTGGTGTAGTGGAGTTGGGGAGTGTTTTGGGTGTGTAGTGAGTAATTTCTTGTGTTTTGGAAACTCAGGAAGTATAAAAACATTTGCCATGAATACTTCCCCTGCCTGCGCAGCACACATAATGAATACACCCTTAAATTGTTTGTGCTGTGCTCTTTGCAAGAACAACAATAATTTCAAATACGTTTGTTGTGTGATATTTGTGTATATGTCCTTTCTATCATCATGCTTGTCATGGTCTTTGACCCTTGTTGTGAATTTACATGAAAATCAATGAGATGCATATGAACTCAATAGGATGGGTAAAATGCAAATGGCATGGATGAAATTGGAAAATGATGTGGATGAACTGAAGTTTGGTGACTATTGTTGTCAGAACAACATTATGGAATGTAATACGCATCAATAGCATCATGTAACCCACCATGTGAATGATGGTATTGATACATATTACATTGATGAAATTGATTACTTAAATGGAAAAAATCATACGTGCTTAAAATTTTGGTTTGATCTCATGGATGAAATCTTAAAATGTTGAGAGAACGTGGATGATCTTTGATTTCATCCACAAATGTAAATTTCATCCTATTTGTGAAATTTCATCAGTTTGTTAGCTTTATGCATTGTCATTGAATTTCAGTCATGTAATATACTTTCCATTATATCAATCTCAGTCACGACACTAGTTTTCATCCATGTGGTACGTTTCCTAGAACTAGGTCATCACTTTCATCCTTGAGTGTAAGTATTTTACCCGTTTTGGTCAATTTCATTGTTGAAGGATGAAATTTATGCATGTGTGCATGTGTGAATTTGTCCTTGTTATTCATTTCGTTTGGTTAAACCAATTACATTGTGGTGATCAATTTCATCTGCAAACATAATTTTATCCATACACAATCCAATAGATTTGTACTAAGAGTTCCATCTACAACGGTAGTAGCATTTTATGTGTGAAGATTTCATCCATTATATAGACATTTGGCAAATTTATTGATGAATTTCATTCTTGAACAATGTTTTATTGGGGTTTGTTTTGGTTTTTTTTGGGGGGGGGTTTTTACTTGAGGCCTTATTTCATCCATTTTCTCAAATTTCATCCACCCCAAATTGATGTGCCTAGCAAAAACCCATGAACATTACTGAAAAGAGAGAATTTAATTCATATGGTATGCATTAATGTAATTGAAATTCTTTCCTTGGGGGAGGGGGAGGAGGAAATTCAACATATCTACAAATAATTTAATTAGTGTGGAAGCTTGCCCAAAGTACTACTATAGTAGTAGCAAAAGCATGTCTATAGGATTATAATAACACTTAGCAATGAGCATAGTCACATTTTTGGCATTGGACTGAAATCCACATTATTGATTTTCAAAGTGTTTTATTGCATACATAAAAAGGTTTCATCTGAAATCAAACTATTTCTTACTATGTTGGGATCAATGTTTTTTTTTCTTGGAGTGAATTTTTTACCTTTTCTTGACAAAGAAAATCTTGGAAATTTTGGAAAATTGTGTTTTGCTAGTGTAATTTTGACCATATTTCAAAACATAAAAAGTCCTTTGTAGAGGTGAAAATCTGATTTGGTTTTCCAGGTGGAAAAGTTGCAAAAAATTGCTCGCCAGGAATTATTTATTTATTTATTTATTTTATGAACTTTGGATGGCTCAACCATCCAAAAGTCATGGTGCCATAACTATATAGTGCCCATAGATTTAGAAGAGGAGGCCATGATGCCTACACCATCATGGAAGAGGGTCTTGGCAATTTAGGGTTGGAATTCTATTGTGGCTTTGCAATGAAGGCTCTCAGTTTTGTCATATACTTTCCCAAAAAACAAAATAAAACATTTGAAGGCCTATTCCAAAGTTTAACAGATTTTCTCACATTCAATTCACATTCCAATTGCCTTCTCAATCTCATCACTTCACATTAAAACAGAAATTGTGATTCGTAGTATTGTTGATTCGCATTAGAATATGGGCATGTGATTCTTAATCTCATTGCTTCCCATTGAAACTGACATGCAATTCTTAGTCGGGTTGATTCACATTAAAACAGACATGTCATTCATAGTAATGTTGATTCTCATTACAATGGACATGCGATTCTTAATCTCATCACTTCACATTGAAACCAAAAGGCAATTCTTAGTTGGGTTGATTCAACATTACAACAGACATGTGATTCATAGTATTGTCGATTCGCATTAGAATGGGCTTGTGAATCTTAATCTCATCAATTCACATTGAAACCAACATGCAAATCTTAGTCGGGTTGATTCACATTAAAGCAGACATGTGATTCGTAGTATTGTTGTTGATTCACATTACAATTGGCATGTGATTCTTAATCTCATCGATTCACATTGAAACAAACAAAACATTAATAGCACAAAAATTGAAGGTTGCATATGAGTGCTTGTCTCAGCTAGGAAAAAAGCCTACAAGAGGATCGGCACAGGTTCCCCCAAAACCCAATTCATTACTCTTTTAAAGGGAGAGACTCCAAAACAATTGCAAGCTTTTGGTTTGGTCCCCACATTTTGAGGAACATTCACTCCATGTTACTGGGAACTAACTAACAGCGAGTTCAAGTTCTTTGGAATGTGAAAAACTCTGAGAAGATTTGTAATGTATTTTGGAAGGAACACTTATTGAGCGTAATAAGAAGAACCCATGAGGAGGCATTTCAAAAAAATGAAAAGCTCACATTTTTGGGCATTCCGTGTTTAGAAATGCCTCACGCCTTGGCTCACATTTCCTAGTGTGACTGTAGTTATAGGCATTACTGGAATCGGGCTCCGCCTTCAGTCACATTTCCTATTGGATCTGTAGTTGGATTGGGATTGTTGTGACTGGTTCGAAAACTTAGAGGAAAAGGTGGTGGGTGGGGGCAGACCACAGTAGTCTAGTAGTAAACGCTGAGAATTATACGAGTCCCACTTGTTTGCAAAAGGAGATGGAGAATTGAGGGCGCGTTATCAGCGGGGCTGCGGCGGCTGATGACCGCGTTACTACCCAGCCAGCCACCCACCGCCGGATCGCCGTTCTTCACACGCAAGCGTGTACGTTACGTGGGTGGGGACTGTAGTTGACATAGCTGGTGTTGTTGTTGTTGTTGCGGTCCCCACGTCCACGCTGAAGTATGACGACCTAAAAAGGCACAACAAAAGCAACCCCTCACCCCAAAAAAATTCAAAAGAAAAAAAACAAACCCCCAAAGAGACCAGAAGGGAAGAAAAGTCCACTCCCACGAGTCGATAGATTGAGAGAGTGTTCGATCTCGGGCAAGTGCAGCTTCTTCTTCCCCTTCTCTACGAACTGCCCTTCTTATCACGAGGAGCGGGAGATTTGCCGTGACTTCTCCTTCTTCTTCTCCTGTAGTAGAGTACCTGAAGTGGCGCCAAATTTGGCGGAACGGCAGATCATTTCCATTGGTTTGCCAAATTACTTCGACTTCTTTGCGAGATTTGAGATTTGTCTGCCAAATTGAGTGAGATGAAGCAGATGCGGAAGAACAACTTCTGGATAATTTTCTACTACTACTGTCGTGGTGCATCGCTCGCAACCCCATGAACAGCCAGAACCGCCGCTAAATATGGCGGTTGTTGTGGCTCCTGGCTGCCATTGTTGGTGTCTTCTGTCTCTGGGGCGGGCCCATTTTGGGTGCCAGTGTATCCAGTTTTAGCGGCACCTCCAGTTTGGTGGGGCTCATCAATACTTGGCTCCTTCCTTGCTGCTTAACTTCCTCTCAGCCCTCTAAATTAGTATTAAACCTTTTTGTTGGCGATTTATTTTTTAAAAAAAAACCTAACCTTGTCCCTTTATCAATTTGCATATGGAAACCAGGGTTCTTTTTTTTTTTTTTTAAAGATTTTTTTTATGTTGAAAATTTGGGGATTTTTTTCCCCAAAAGAAATGGAAAAATTAGTTGATTCAATCTACACTGAAAAAAAATAAAAATCCCCAAGTTTTAAAATATAAAAATACTCAAAAAACTGTCCAAAATAAAACACTAATGGAGACTCCCTCTGCAACCTACTCTTTACATATAATATACTAGTGTTGGGTAGTCATTAGAGACCTGTGAAGGTTATTGCAACTAATTGCATCGCAAACTTCTTAAGTTTCATAGGTTCCTACAAATTTCATACAAATTTCATGCAACTAGTGGGTGCCCGTGACCTTCGGCCACTGTGAAGTCCCCCTCATCCTCCACAACATTTGCCAAAGCATATGGGATAAAAGTGAGGTGTTTATATGCAGAACATGTTGAGGAACGCATTGTGAACTTGGGGAACATATTGGGAACCCATTAGGAACTTAGAGGGAACACCATGAGAACACATTGGGAAATAGGGAAAAATGGAAATCCTTCCCGCCCCCCCAAACTTTAAAGGAATAAAAGCAAGGCACCTTGGGCCTTCCCATTGGCATATCTATTGAAATTTCTTGATATTGTAAGCTTGTGATGTGTAAAATACATCCTACTTCTAATTCTAAATCTCTTCTCATCAAATGCAGTACGCCTTAAGTCTTGATATCAAGGTGGTTTTTAAGATTCATAACTATGGTTCTCAAAAAATAAATAAATCCAAGAATTGCTTTCTGATACCTACATAACCAAAGTTTCTCAAAAACTTTGAAAAAAAAGAGAAAAGAGAACAACCCATTAAACCATAGGTTCTTCTAAGGGTTTTTGAAATTTATGGTGGGGGGGGGGGGGTGGGGGGTTGAACTGGTTGTTTTTTGTTTCTGGTTTTCTTCAAAGAACCAGGTTTTCTTCAGAGAACTTGATGGTTCTCTGCTTCTGAAATTTCAAAAGAAACTGGAATCATGGGTTCTTTACACATTTAAAGAACTGCACAACAACTGATATATAAACAACAACCAAAGTAACTTTCTTATAAATAGTAAAAAAAATCCCCACTATATCCGGCAGGTCTCACAGGAAAAATGAAAATGAAAATGAAAATTTAAGATTGTGTTATGGAGAAAATAATTTTAAAAATGCTTACTTCTTGCACCCAACCTATTATTACATTCTGAGAGTGTACCTCCAAATACTCTAAAAAAAAGTTTACGGAGGTTTTAAAAGTTTAATCTAACATTCACCACCCAAAGCTTCAATTGAACGCAAGAAAAATGAAAGATATAGGAAAATAGGAAGCCTGGTGCAAAGTCCACGAGATGTGGATGCCATGAAACACTTGTTCCAGCACTATGCCAAAACATGACATCATCCAGAACTGGTCCTTTTTTGATCAGGTGAGTTGTTTCTACCATTTCTAATTGAATCGAATTCATCCTTCATATCATTTTAAAGCATTTATGTCATGTGTTATTATATTGGTCTAGTCATGGATGTCATGTTTTGACGTAGCGCAATTTCATATATACATTGTTTCCATATTCATCGATTACACGTTCTCCCTTGCATCTGAACTACGGTCCTTTCTTGTAAAACTTGTAACATTATTTTGTTAAGACTATTTGGGTTTGCATGCTTTTTGAATTGACATGTTTGATTCAGCTTCAAGTTGAAAAAACCCTGACTGACAAGAGAAAAGCCCTGGGTTGCCCTGTATTAGCAATCCAGGAGCCCATAATTCCACTGAAAATGGTTGTGATCATTCAAGCCATTTATCAACAGCCCTTTCTTTTTTTTTTCTCAATGCAGGTTGCCAGCAGCCCATTTTCATGCACATCTATTGCACTGGTTATATAAGACCCAGTAGTGTGTTCATCCTTTTTGTCAGGTGCATCCACTGACTCTCCAGCAGAAGCAGAAGAAGGTGTGTGAGCCTAACCTTTTATGATACAAAATTGTGATGAGAAATTGTGTGATGACAGCAAGGTAATGAGAAAGAAAGAGAGCTTGAATCTGTGATCACTGATCAGTGATGAGCTGCTAAAAGTGAAAAAGTCTCCGCTCTCATAATGAGATCATTCATATAAGGAGGAAGTGAATTGAAGTGAAGTGAAGTGGGTGTGGGTTGGCTGACCCAACATCATTTATCATGTCCTCCAGTGTACCCAGACCTTCTTACGCGCTTACTAATTAAAGCTCCACAGAATTTTGGATTCTGTCGCAGCAAAATTTCCCCTCCCCCATGCTGCTGGCAACTGACCAGATTTGCTGAAGCTTTTCTCTAAAGTACTCTAAAAAATAAATAAATTCAAAGGTATCATCCAACAAGCTCCAGAATTTTTGACTCTGTTTTGTAATTTTCCCATGCTGGGCGAATTTTTGTCACTTGATCAACAAAAAAAAGTTTGGTGAACATTTTGAACAAATTTCTTATTTTCAGTTTAATTTTTAACTAAACAGAAAAATTTGCCAATTTTTCAACCTCACAAAGTTGGAAAAATAAATCTCTGCTCCTAATATAGAAATTGGCTGGAGACTTGTTGGAAACAGATGAACATTGAACAGACATAAGGGCAAAACAATTTGTCTCCTTGTTTTTCTATGTGCACTTTACAAGTTTTTTAGGGAACAAGGTTGAAATAAGGTGCACGATACTACGAAATGTGAGTTTCTTTTCACTAGTTCACACTGCATTTCCACTGGGTCTCCTTCAATGGGATCAGTGAATTCACTCAAAATCCAATGAGACCACTTGATCCGTCCTCACTTAGTGGACCAATAAATTTGCACTGTATCTCCACTAGGTGTCGTTCCCTGGGGGCAGCGACTTCACTCAAAATCCAATGAAATCACTTGATGTATGAAGACACATTTAGTTGCAGTGATGTACATATTTTCCAAAGGATTTGCTCAAAGTAACAGATTGCTGAGTCAGAAACTTTGTGCACACATGAATTACAAACTTGTCCAGCATTACATAAATATTCACCACGACCAATTTTCTACATTCTACAGCTGCTCAGATGCTTAAAAACAACAACTAGTTTCCTCTACATTCTGTGTTGATTGCAGCAATCCAGCCAGTCCTAATAAGGCTTGTGCCAAAGGGTTCAAAGGTTTGCTTCTGGCACCTCTGGGTTGGTCCTGTGCTTTCTTCGAAGCCAGAAGAAAGTTGGGAAAGGACAAAAGAATTGTGTCTACTACAGCTGTGAAATCACTGACATTATTTTGGACACATCTGATTGTGGGTCACTTATTCACTTGACAACAACCCAAACACAAAGTGTTGCCAACAACAAAGAGTTGTGACATCCTTGATGTCACAATGACAGGCCTTGTCTGGGCAATACCCACTCCAACAAAACATGGGTGCTGCACATTCCATTGCTATGTTTCACTCTATTGTCATTCAAAATGATGCGACGACATTTAACTTATTTGCATCAAGTGATTTTAAATCTCTTTTGGGTTGAAATTTCACAAGCTGGCAACAACAAAAAATGAAGCCAAATTTGGCTACGTCCTCTTGTGAAATGATTGCCATAACCCATGACCTACCTTACAAATTTGAAAAATAAAACACCGCTTGCATCCAGTTGAACAAAAGCTGGTCCCTTTTGGTAGTTCATTTCTAACTGAATTCTATTCTCTAATCAGGTCACTGAAGACTTAATTAACCCTGGGATCAATATGGGTTTGTGGACATGTAACAAGGGGCATCGAAGACTGACTCTTAACCTTTTTTGGAAATATTTGTGCCTTAGTCAACAAGCTGGCTGACAAAGTAAATGGGAGACAAACAAGAGAAGCAAAAGTGGGTGTGCAAGAAAGATGCAAATTCCGCAACTTGCTAATTCAAAAGGTAATCTAACAATCAATGGAAAGTAAAAGAAAAGAATTACAAAGACCAACAACACTTAGAACATCAATTCATCCTCGCTCAACACTAGAAATTTTTTATTACCTATTCGCACAAACAAGCTTGTTGATTTCCTTCAAACTTGTGCCAAACAACGTATTGGGGATAAAAGGCTCAAAAGGTTTGTCCCTTTTGGTCTTGATCACCACCACCTTCCTTAAACAACGAGTTTCGAATAACACTATCAAAAATTGCAAGCCACTTCAATCTTTTGTGTTGTGTCGTCGCCATGTGGTTGGCCACATCTTAGGTCTCATCACTCATAGATGTCCAAACCATCCCCATGTCCAACCCACTAGTGATAACCGTAGGTGTATGAGTAATTATGACCTCAATTTGTTGTGTGGCTAGCTAGGATGTTTTTTCGCATCATTGGGTTACCTTGGCCCCTTGCCTTTTTCCTTATTCTCCATTCTGCTTTCCTTGTCTTGTTTTATTTTTAAAATTTTTTGGGGAGAATAAAGTTGGCCAGGTTTACATATAAACTATGGATAACAAAACAACTCAAGACTTTTTTGCTTGTTGTCATCCAGATTTCTCCAATCTAAAGAAAAAGTGCTGACCTTTTGCAAAATCTAGCAACTACTTACTTTGTAGGGCCACACAAAGAATAGAACTCACAAATTTCAAAATGCTAGCCTAGTGGATTTTCTTTTCTTCAACCTGCTCAAACTTGAGAACCTTTTGAAAATCTGCAAAAAATGATAAATTAGTAAAGAAATTTCCAGTGTTGGGTTGGGTGGTTCTCTCTTTTTCAAAGAAAGAACCAGTGCATAAGGCTAGGGTGTATGAACCCTTCCCTAAAATTTTCAAAAAAAACCATAGAATTGGTCTTCACCCTTGATTAGCAGTTCATAAAATTAATATTTACTTGGTTTTCACCCTTAACCTGGGTTTTTAAAAACCAAACAACTAGGGTACAAATCCGACCTTTAATTGTTTATTTGTTGCTAGTTCTTTCATGAAATTGCCAATTTGTAGAATTTGTTCAAACCTAGAATAGAGGTTCTTTCAATTATGAGTTTTTTAAAAAATAAAATTCGAACTGCATATTTTTGCTATTTTGATCTCTTTTTAAACACTGAAATTGGAGGTTCTTTGTTTTTCAAAATTTTAAAAACTGGAAATAAATGTTATTACCAAAATCAAATAACCTTGGAACAATGGAAATTTCTCCAACTATTCATATTCAGCCAAGTTGATATTTCTCTCTTTGAGCACCTTCACCATAAACACCTTAAAGCACTTGCAAATGATAACTTCCCTTGTCCTTTCTAACAATTGTATGGAGGTATTCCCATGCATGCCTCTAGTCAACTTGCAAGCCCTAATATGAATCCATCTTTTGCCTTTGATTTTTGCATAATATTGAGACCTTTGTGAGCCTATCATCAAGTTTTTCTACCATCACATGTAGAAATTCATGGCATCATTAGCTTCCATGGGAACATTTTGAATGCAAGGTGAGCAAGGTGAGAACATTGCAATGTTAACAAAAAACAAAATGGAGAAAGACTTGTTGCTAAAGAAGAGAAGGTTTTGTGTTGTAGTTTTTTAAAGATTTGGTGTTATGACTTTGACCTTATGTTCATGAATAAAGTTACATCATGACAAGGGGACTAAATCAAAGAGTGTCCTAAGATTCAAAACACATTTTCACAAGTGTCAGAAAGTGAGACTTATCATTTAACATTCCCAATTGGATTATGATTGTGTGAATTGAAGTTTTGTAATGTTTTAAATATTTGAAACAAGGTTTGTGAAATAAAACATTGTCCAAATTGGGCACTTTTAAAACCATTGGAATGATCTTGAAAAATAGATATTTAAAATGAGGTTACATTTCCCATTTGAAGATTTAAAACAAAAGTTATAATAAAAGTAAATGTTAGCAATCAAATTAACATTTTGATTTTTGATTGTTAAAACATTTGAAAAAGGAACCTAATATTTCCTATTCGAACAATGATGGTTACAACTTTGCTTTTGGAAGCTTTTTAATTGGAGTCCATATCAAGGGATTGATGAACACACAAATTAACAAGATTCATAATTTGAAAATTTAAAGATTTTTTGTTGGAGAGTTTTATGAATTTATGTCATTTGGATATGGTTCTTGTTATCATTTACATGCTATAATATAAAGAATATAATGATGATTCTTTTTTAGTTTGGGGCATGGTGAGTCATGTGAATGTGTTTCCCATGACTTTGTTGTGCACCATTTTGGGTTCATTTGCATTATTTATCTTTTTCTTGGATTTTACAAATTTATTTCATTTTGAATTCAATTTTTGTGAACTTACTCAAGTCTCATCTTGAAGTACTCATTTTTAAAAAAATTTAAGAAATGTGCCTTAAATCGACATTTTCTTGCAAAATTAAAAATTGATATGGTTACTTCCGTTTGGAATATCACTTGAAAAACCTAAAGGTGTATCATTTGACAAAACCCTATGTCAAAGAATGGATAAAAGTTCATCACTTTTTGATTGTTCATCATAGCATCAATTAATTGACTTTGAGGTTGTGCAGAAACATCAATAAGGCCATTGGAGACCAAATGATGGATTATCAAGCATGATGTTATCAAGTTTTACATAACAATTATGGTTATGTGAATGTGTTGTTTTAAATGTGTCAAGTGTGAATCAAGAACATCAAGCAAAATTATTCTACAAAAACTTGTGCAATGTCAAACATCCACAACATCAATCATTCACATTTGTTTATTATTGGCTTATATTTCAAGGACTTAAAATTCTAGGTTGATATGATGGAAACTTAACGAAGATGTCATGTGAGTGCAAGGCTTGCAACAATCCTCCAAATTGGACAAACATGAAATGGAGTTATTTTGACTCCAAGAGTTTAGCTTCAAAAAAACAAGCTACAAAGAAGCCACAAGGTTTGGTGCATGCAAAATAAAATAAGAAGATTATAAAAGAAAAATAATTTGCCATGTGGGCGGCCCAAGATTGTGCCATGGCAAATATTGTTGCATCCATGTTGGAAAAGACTACATGTATGTATGGCTACAACCACATTATAAAAGTCTCTCATCTTTTAGAAACAAAACATTATGGGGTTGTTTACATTGTTGCAAGACTAGCTTGTCTTTTTGGTGCCACATAATCTTTTTCGTTGTGTAGAAGGGAAGAACTCAAAAAGTTTTGTGCTCTTCTTAGAGCTTCACCATTGGTAGCTATTCCAATTGAGCAATCTCAAGCTCCAAGCTTTGATGAAAGCAATGAATTTTATATACAATACAAATTTCAAACTAAGTGACAAACATTGCAAGTTAGACATGATGGCATGGAGGCAAATATCAAAATGATTCAAACTTTTTATTTGAGAATTTGTTGGTACCTTTTAGTTGTCACAAAATGTCTTATGAGACTAAGTTGAATCTTGTAATCAAAATCCACATTTAATTATCTAAATGGCACCTTCCACATAATCATCATTACATGAGAGTCCTCCCATGTATCTTATGTTTTTTCTTGACATTGTGTTGGTTCTTAGCTTTCACTCTACTCACCTTCTATTGTTAGATTGTGCAACAAGTCATCAAAATGGCAATTATGATTTTTTAGTCCGATTGTCTACTAGGGTTCATTATAATTTCAAATCATGCTTGTAAAACTTTGAAGCATCATTTCACATCCTTGCAAATAGCCTCATTTGTTGTAACTCACCAAAGAGGATTGTGTTGTTGGAGAGACAACATGGATGTGATGTTATAGAAATAGAGGGAAAATGTGTTGCTAGAGAGACAAGAGATGTGCTATTGACGTAACAAATGAGCAATGCACTAAAGAAAGAGAAAGGAAACACATTGATGTAAAGAGATGTGCTAGACAGAAAAAGATGAGGTAGCAAGTGAAAGTGATGATCATAGGTGGTATTGACTCTAGGGCTAAACCCACACAAGGTGTCTTGTGCCCTTGAAAAGTGGCCTAAACAATTAGGGTAGCATAAAAAATGCTCTTGCTACACAAAGTTTTAAAGGACTACCAAAGTTGTTTTGGAAGGTTAAGGTCATATGCCAATGTTCCTTAGGATAATAATGAAATTTTTTTGGGGATGGTTGACCATCAGATCATGGGCATATATTTAGGATGTTACAAGGATGAAAGTTGTTTCCAAAGACAAGTTCGAAGGTACTAGTGTGGCATGTGCCATTGGCCCAAGTGTTACCACATCCTCAACTGATTTTTCCTTCCAAAATCTGGGTTTTTTGGAATTTATTTGAATTTTCAGCAGCAGAAAATCACACTTAAAAAAAATCAATATCTCCCACATTTTGAATCCAAATCTTACCAAACAAATTCCATTAAATCCTGCTCATCAAGATCTTTTCCAACAGCATCCAAGACACATTCCAATTTCTCCAAATTTTTGCAGCCAAGAAATTAATTTAATATTCAAAAACTTTTGCACTGAAAGTTCAAAAGTCATGGAACCAAGACCAATGCACCCCTCCTCGTCAAGAGCTTTCCAACGACACCAAGACCATGATCTGAAGCACAACATCCTGGTTGGGTGGATCTCATAACTACAAAACAAAACAAAACAAAACAAAACAAACTACCTTCTTTCATAGATAGATGAGGTATGAGCAAAGGTCACTTATTCGATGACTTTTCACCTTGTCCCGACTCCCCATTACCAAAAAATCTCCAAGAAGGTATGAGCAAGGTCACTTGCTCGATGACTTTTTTGACCTTTTTGCCCACTAGAGGAGGATCAAGGAGAATAACAAAAAGTTGACTCAAACAAGCACCCGAACAATATATTGTTTGGGTGTGCATTCACACCTAACGTTAAGTCAGTGTTAAGTGAAAATCTAGGTGGCATCTTAGGTGGCACCCGATGTTAAATGTGTGATTCTTTAATGTTAAGTGAATGTTAACTTAACATAAAATCTTTGTGTGGAATAGGTTTAGGTTCTAAATGACGAGCTTGGTATTAGGGGACTTAACACTAGAGTCCTTAACACCAAGTGTGAATGCACCTTAAGTACAAACAAAATTGAGGGGCTGCATTCCATGTGTGTGTACATGGACTGGTTTTTGTTTTTATCACATTGGATATCTCTACTTAGATAGATTTGAAATATATAATGGGGGTACTTTTATTGTTAGTTCTTTTAATTTTTACATGGGTTGGATCTCAAATTATTTATTTATTTATTTTTTACTAGTTTTTTCGTGGTGTTTTTTTTTTTTGTCTGGGTTGCAATGAGCCATTTTGATTGGTCTGTCACCAGCCAGAAAAAAAAGAAAGTGAAGCCTTGGAAGCTCCCCAAAATAGAACTTTCTAAGTGAAGATTTAGTGTTGGCCTGAACTAGTACCCCTCCCGCAAGAGCATTGGTATCCATACCAAAGCAGCTGGTTATCCAGGGCTCTCTACCAATCAGGGTTTTTTTTCTTCTGACTTTTTTTTCATTTAAGAAAATGGATGGGTATTTATTTATTTATTTATTCCTCCCCAGTGTAAGAAAATAAGCATAAATTTCCTATTTCTTGGAAAAATTCTCCAAATTTTCAATATCACAAAATTGAAGGAAAACAAAACCCTGCAAGTCCTTGGTACTCTTGAGACTTACCCCCCAAAAATAATCTATGTAATAAGTAACTCTTTTGAATAACTCTTTTAGGATGGTGATTACATATAGTAAAGGAAGAAAGTTCCTTCCCCTGACTCCGGACGGACAGTGGCTACGGACAGCAATAAAATATAGCATTGCTCTCAACCGTCCTAAGGTTACCCTCCCAGAGTGCCTGTATATTGGGTTACTGGAACTCATACTCCATGCCAGGCAAGTGCAAAAAAAAAAGCGCATAAATAAATAGGGGTTGCCTATTAGTGTCTTGAACCGGAGTGGGAAATGCGAAGAACCAAGGGGGGATTGTCGGGGTAAAGAACCGGAGTGGGAAATGTGAAGGACCAAAAAGACTGGACGGGGGGTTCAACGGGTTAAAGAACCGGAGTGGGAAATGCAAAGGATTGAGCAGGGAGGGGGTCAACGAGGTAAAGAACCGAAGTGAGAATTGCGAAGGACCGAGGTGAGGGGGGGGGGACCAACGATTGTTTGAAAAGATAAAAGTTTTTTTGCAAAACCAAAAACATGAACCAAACATTGTTGAAATAACACACCTGTGCACTATGCACGGGGCACACACTAGTATGTATATATATATAGAGAGATATATATCATATATCAAAGAGAGTAAAGAGTTGATGAATCAAACAAAAGAGTTGGGTACACATATTGAGAGCTCCCAGAGAATCTATTAAATACATGAGTGAGTGTTGTGTGCTGGAAGTATATGCTCCTGGTCCCTAGTACTCTTCAACACATAAACATCTTAGCTCAAGAGTGAGTGAGTGAGCTCACTTCTGACAGCAAGCATGTCAGCAGCAAACAAAAACAACTACAAAAAGAGTTATCCCTAAAGTCACCCTGTCTTCACCAAGAGTTATCCCTAAAGTCACCCTATCTTCACCCTCTCTTTCACCCCCCTATCCCCTCTATCACTGGTATACTATCTGCAAAGTAAAGAACATTTATTAAATCTGAGTATGAAATCCTGAAACTCAGCATTTAATGCACAAGGCTTAAGAGTAACGAATCATAGTAGTTGTACATATAGGAGCAGTGAAAATATATATCTAGCAGCAGTAGAGGTGATCCGGAAAATAGGAAAGACAGGATGAAACTCAGTTTACCACCAAAATTTGGTGGAAGGACTAAATTTGGGTCCCAATTCTTTTCGTTTTGTAACATCTTCATTCCTAGTTACGCGTTTGATGCCCTATTATGCCGGAAAGACAGGATGAAACTCTTCACTTTACTACCAAAATTTGGTGGAAGGAGTAAGTTTGGGTCCCAATTCTTTTCGTTTTGTAACATCTTCATTTCCTAGTTACGTGTTTGATGCCCTATTATTATGCCGGGACTGGCCGTTCTCGCCCCCAAAATTGTATGTATTTTAATTTTCCTCAATCCAATGCAGTCTTGCACTCTGAGGACCTAAGCTAGTCTTGTCTATTTGAAACTTATTCACATAAATCATTATTATATTCAAATAAATTATGAATTTTTTTAAATTCACACCTTTTTTGGTTAAATTCACACCCTTTCTTTGCGCGTCCGATTATATACAGATTAAATTTGAGTGCGTCTGCTCCACCGTCCTGATGTCTAGATGAAAAATTATTAATAAAATTATGATATATTTGAAAAAAATTGTATAATATAAATTCCAAAGTCAAATGAACATCAAGGGGGGTGGGGCAGACACTCAAATTTAATCTGCATATAATCGGACGTGCGAAGAAAGGGTGTGAATTTAACCAAAAAAGGTGTGAATTTAAAATCGTCCTAAATTATAATTGTAATTGTAATCCCATAATTAATATTTGTGCAGTTATAAAAAACTGTTGGTTTCAATTTTTTAAATGATTTCAAAATTAGAAAGTCACCCACAAAATTCAAAATAAAAGAACTACTGGTCCTAGTTACCTGCTGGTTCTCAATTTTTTTCAAATAACCAATTTTTGATATATAATTCCAGTGACGATAATTTCATCGGAGCTGATTTAGGTGAGATGGGTTATAGTCATAGGTCATACAAAAAGATAATTTCAAATTGCAAATTTATTAATGGTTGATTTCAAATCAAAATCTTAAAAAATTAAACATTTTACAAGTTGTAATGTTTCAAAATGTTTTTATGGATCCTAAGATATTGAATGAGAAACAAATCTTTAAAAAAAATTTCAATGTCTTTTTGAAATTTTGTGTCTTTCCAAGTTTTTTTTTCAAATTTTTGTGTCTTCCCAATTTCATACACATGTTCACATGTAATTTCATAAAAATGTAAATATGTGTTATTTCATTTGAATATGTTGAGATTATTTCAAAAGATTTATATATATATATACTTGAGATTAAGCTAGTTTTCAATAAAAACTTCTTCCTTAAATACCTTAACCAAGGATTTAATCCCCACTTGCTTAGCTGATTTAATGTTTATCTATCTTAATTGCTTTCAAATTTTCAATGAATTAAAAATAAGGGTGACTAATTGAATCTCCCTTTGAATGGTAATCGGGCAATATTTTGTACAATTTGAATCTTATATATATCTGAAAATAGAAAAAATTTCATATATATATATATATATATATATATATTTTTGGGTCATTTCATTATCACTGGTAGTCTGTAGCAACATGGAGCCCAATTTGTAAGTTTAAAAAAATTAAAAGCCAAAGAACGAGAGACAAAGAAACCTCAGTTCTTTGAGGGCTTTGAAACAAGTGAAAAACAACTCACAATTCTTCAAAAATTGAAAGAACCACCCGACACTGAAACAAACCATTGTACCCTAATATAACCCTAAACCCTAATGACCAGTTATTTGATTTTGTGAGGTCTCACTTCAAAAGGTCAAGGTACTAGTGTGGGTGCTGGTCAATTACATGACCTTGTAATAATAATGCCTAGGGAAGAGGAAGAGGGGGTACCTTACCTACACTCTACCTTCACTTTCTTGAGCTGTGAGTCCTCTTAAGGTGCATTCACACCTAATGTTAAGTCAGTGTTATGTGAAAATCTAGGTGGCATCTTAGGTGGCACCCGCTGTTAAATGGGTGATTTTTAAAATATTAAGTGCACGTTAACTTAACATAAAATCTTTGTGGTAAATAGGTTTAGGTTCTAAATGATGAGCTTGGTGTTAAGGGACTTAATGCTAGAGTTCTTAACACCAAGTGTGAATGCTCTTTTAGTGACTCTATTTAACCTCATAGATTTGGACTTTTGATACTCGGATTTAGTCTAAGGATGGGGTTTTTTTATAATAATCAATGAAGGCAATAATTTTTTTTGTTTGTTAGGGTTTTTATGAGTGTTGAGCAGGTATTAGATATTGTACCATATCAAAATTTCAAAGATCCATCCCGGACTCATACCCACTCAAAACTAGTTTTGAAAAAACCTGGACTTGGGTGGCAGAATTTAAAAAAAAATTCAGATACCCAGACTGGGTTCTTTTTTTTTTTTTTTTCAAAATTCAAATACCCACTCGCTATTGCACCAAACCCTCACATGCTAATTGAAATTTACCAAACACCAAGAAAAACACAAAATTTAGAAAAAACCCAGACTGGGCTCATTACCAAATTTTTTGTGAATTTGTATGCATCTACAATCAACAACTAATATGATGAAAACCTGGCAATCATCAATTAAAGCAAAGCACCCAACAAAGGGAAAAAAAGGTACAAGATGGAAGGACCCAAGTCTTGGCAAACAAAGAATCCTTCAAAGTAAAAAAAACTCGATAAATAAAAATCAAGGATGAGAACCCATCCATCAAAAGTGCAAGGCAAGTGAGAACACAAGTATACACAATCCAAATAGGGCGGATCTCTAGGGAAAGGGGAAGAAATCAAGTACCCAAAACACCTCCCCTTCCCCCAATAGATATCACATAAGTTACAAACTTACCCTAATAAAGAATTACCAAATTCGAAGACACTCTTAAGAAAACTTGGACCATTACTCTCTATTAAAATGCCTTTACTTTGGAGCTCATCATATGAGTATGGAAGGCATTAGGATTGTGGATTTGATCTTTCTAGGGTTTTGTTTTTTGTTTTCTTGGTTTTCCTCCCTCCTCTTTCTTGAACTTCTTGAAAAGCATCCATTCCTTGAAGAATCTCTGTTCAATTTATTCCGGGTTTTAAGACATGAGCTATGATCTGCATTTATCCATCCATCAAGGGGTCTGGTGTCATGGATTATTATGCAATTTTCTTGACTACATTACATTATGTCATAATCTTCTGGTGATGATCATTCATCTGTAATCAATCGATCATGACCAAAACATGTCCATTGAACATGAATCTTTCTTTTAAGTTGCTCAATTTGTCACCCCTCAGACCTTAATGTCATGGAATGGTCTTGTCGCGAGTTAACGATTCTGTTGGTATAGGGTAAGGCCCCGCTATCAGGGAATTACTGTGTGAGCACAGAGGGTGAAGGCTATAAATTGGTTTAAGAATTCTCTTCGAGGTTGTTATGGTGCATTGTTTAGCCTTTACCCTGATGGGCTCATTGACATCTTACCCAACATAATGAGCAAGGACTTGACCATTCCATAGTGCACGCATATGAAATGTTCTCACCTCTTGTTACCCATTCTGTTGGATGCATGTCGCCTAGTCTCTAGCCCATTATGATGGGTTTGCTGGCACCTTACCCAACATAATGGCCAGGGGATTGACTATTCGATAAGACAGACAGACAATATAGACTTCAAGAGACCGGGGGTAACTGGAAGGAAGAAGGGTGGGAAACTTGGAAGGGAGGAGGAGGAGCTTGGGCTACTTTTTCATTTCATTAGTTATCATGACACTCAAGTCTGGACTCTCTCTCTCTATGGACTTGTGTCTGGAATGGAATTGAGTGAAAAGAATCCTGGAGGTGTAAAAACCAATAAAAACCCATTATAAAAAAATTATGTCATCATAAAGAATAATAATAATAATAATTGTTGTGGAATGGACACTAGGAGATAGTGTTATTGTGGGTGCAGATGGGTACAATAAAATTGTCCTGACTCCCCATTGTCCTCTTTTCAGTACCTATTTTGTCATCCCCCCAAATACCCCCCCTCCTCTTGTGGGTACCAGAACCAGTGGTAGGTACCAGGCAGGAACAGGTAGGTAGGTAGGTAGGTAGGAAAGGTCAAGGACATTTAAAGTTTACCAACAGAAACACGGTGTTAGTCATGAGAGAGAGAGAGAGAGAGAGAGAGAGAGAGATGATGGCAGAAGAGGAGTTGTTTGTTGTTTGTTGTTGTTAATGTTGTGGTGCTGCAGAAGAAAGTGATGAGTGTGACTTAGTCCCATGACTTAGTCCCATTGCTGCAGTAGCACACATTGTAAGTAAGTTTGTCTCTTTCTGCTGCTGCTGCTGCTGCTGCTGCTCCCTCCTCTTCCTGGACGCTTCTTCTGTTGCTGATGCTGCTGCTGTATCCAGTTTCTAAGCAAATCACCCACTAGAGCAGCTGCACGGACCTGGCTGCTGCATTCATTTTCCAAACAAAACTCTATATTGCTTATGTTGTTGTTTCGTCAACCACTTTTTTTCCCTGCTTCTTCTTCTTTCAAAATTCTTTCTTCCTTCCAAGTTTCTTCCTTTCTGTCTGTCTGTCTGTCTCTCTAGACATCTCTGTGTTTGTACCTTCCTAGCCCTTTTCCTTTAGTGGGTTCTTTCTTTAATAGCGGTTTGGTTTGGCTTGGTGGTTGTTGTTGCAGAGGGACGTGCAAATGATGATGATCTTCATGCGGTGCAAAACATATTACTGTGAAATTTTCTTCGTTTTAGCTTGCTTTTGATGATCATGATCATGTGCAGCACCAGCAGCTACTGTGTGGCAGTCGAACTCGATCGTGATCTAGATAGTTATAGTGCTCAATTGTTTGTCCCTTGCTGCTGCTACTGCTAGCTCTCTAGCTAGTGTACCCAGGAGAGAGAGGAGGAGGAGGAGGAGGAGGAGGTCCCTCCCCATCTCCCTGCAGCAGCAAGGCGCTGCCTGCTGCTTCTGCTGCTTGGTAGTTGTTGTAGTACTAGTACCAGCAGCTCATGTGTTTGTCGGTTGCTGTGCAAACTGTTCGTCCAGCTTCAACCTATCTAGGGCTTGCTTGCTTGCTTGATCCCCCGCGAGGTGTTTTAGTGCTCTGGACAGCTTTTGAGTACCAAGTTAGGAAGCTGGAAACATCTTCTTCCAACAAACGCGTCCGTGGCGGACGGTCTCGAGTCAGAAGTGAATATCATCGTCTCTGATTGTATACCACCTCTTTTTTGTTTTCGCCAAAGTCTCGAGAAGTCTTCCTCGCGTGGGTGCAACTCGGTTGAGACAAAATTGGACTTTTGTTTGGGATGGAATTACAGGCGGGTGCGGCGGCGGCGGCGGCAGACCGCGTCTGCAGAGAGCAGAGAGGCTCGTCGAGGAAGTCCGCGTCGCCGAGACACTAGACTTGCTGACCAACGCTGGGGAAGAAGCAGCAGCGCCCACCAGACTTGCAAACTTATTATGTATCCACTACTTGTGCACAAGTAGATATGCAAAGCTCTGGAGTTTGCAAGACGTTGCTGCAGAGTTGGTAGCTAGTTGAAGAAGCTTGAAGGAAAATAAGGTCAGCAGTCGCACTGGGGGTGGTGGGATTTGCGACTTGATCACGAGTTGGGTGTTGGGAGAAAATGGGGAATGCCATTGTGAAGAGAACTAGCAAGCGGGCGAGAGCAGCAGCATCGATGCAGCAGTCGATGGTCAGTGCCAAAGTGATGATGATCGATGGGAGCGTGGCAGAATTCAAGGAACCCATCACAGTAGCAGAGCTGATGATGGAGTACCCACAACACTTGGTCTGTCATTCCAGCGCTATGCAGCACCAGCAG
Organism: Sphagnum tenellum; assembly: GCA_963921925.1. Taxonomy (NCBI): domain Eukaryota; kingdom Viridiplantae; phylum Streptophyta; class Sphagnopsida; order Sphagnales; family Sphagnaceae; genus Sphagnum; species Sphagnum tenellum. The sequence continues at coordinate 6,105,306 of OY998152.1, read as the reverse complement.
CAAGCCAAGTCCAAGCAGCAGCTGCAAATGAAAGCTGCGTTGCCAGCTGATGTCCAGCTAGAGCTAGGTCGTCTCTACTATCTTCTTCCGGCTTCCAAGTTCCAAGGCCCTCTGCAGCAGCAGCTCTATCAGCAACAACAGCGTGCTGCTGCTGCACAAAAAAAGCTCATGCAGCAGTCCAATGGTAGCTGTAGTACCGTCCTGCAGCAGCAGGCCAAGCTCAGCAAGCTCCAAGCTGCTGCCAGTACACGGCAGCTTGGTGAGCTTTTCATCAACCGCTTGGAGATCCAGCAAAAGAATGGGAGAATTGAGGTTTCAGCTCAAGAGCTTCAAGATGGGTGCAATCAGCTTGTACATCCTTTAACTGGGTTGAGAATCACCAGAGATGATATCTGTGTCGTGCCACAATCTGCTGGCCAGGATTGGACCAAACAAGATGAGGAGGAGCAGCAGCAGCAGCAGCAGGAGGAAGACGAGGAACCAATTGTGAGCTTCTCGACACCAGACTTAAGGAGCATGTACATGAATGCTGGAGCTAATGCTGGAGCTCGTGGAGGAGCTCAACCAAGCTTGACCAGGACCAGTTCCTGGAAACCCAGATTAGAAACCATCCAAGAAGTGGGAGCTTTGTCTAGGAGGAGATTCCAGAACTTTGTGAGGGGAAGAAGAGCTTCACGAAGCCAAGTGCACGACCATCTCAATACCTGAAGCTAAGAGCATCATGCGAAGTCAAGTGCACCACAATTTCAACACCTGAAGAGCTTCACGAACCAAGGCAAATGCACAATGACCATCTAGACACCTGAAGAGCTTCACAAACCAAGCCAAGTGCACAGGGACCATCGACTGAGCACCTACAATTTTTTTGCACTTGGACCTTCTTCCCACCACAACTTTGTTTTCTTTCCCCAACCTTCTGCAGATGATGGACTTCACTGCTTCCCACCATCTGGACATTCGTTTCAGAGCTTTTGTGTAAATATCAGTAGTTCACATGATCATGTGCATCTTTGAAGCTCCTGCAGTGGTTTCTTTCAAGCTGCATGAGCTGCACAAGTTCCTCAGACTCAGAATTTCAGTCCCATGTTGCTCGAGATGTAGAAAATCTGCGGCATTTGAGTACTAGATTTTTCCCAGTTTCTTATGATCTTCAAAGCTCAAATGTAAAGAAAGATTCAATCTTCTTGGCTCTTTGGCAACAGAGTCAATTCTAACTGAAGACAGCATCAATTGCTTTCTCTGACCTAAAACTGTTTTGCTTGTTTGCTGTTGCTGCTCAAGCAATCACCATTGAATGTGCCAAAAGACCCACACAAGATTGATCATGCTTCTTATCCACTCCAAAACAGATCAGGCTTCAGAATCACAGACTGATTCCTCACCAAATCAGAATCTGAACTTGTACTGTACAGAAATTTCTTGTCCTAGCTTCAATGGGCATCACCATTCTCTGATGAGCATATCCTGGCTTTTCAAGTCAGACAGAACAAACTCTCTCACCGATTCAGACTTCTAAGATCTCTTGCATCCTACTTTCAAGTCAGACAGAACAAGCTCACTCACCCGTTTGGACTCTGAATCCTCTAAGGTCTCTTGATTCCTGCTATCAAGTCAGAACAAGCTCTCTCACCCATTTGGACTCTGAGTACTCGTAAGATCTCTTGTCCTTACTGAAGTTAGGATAGGAGATCAAAAATCTCATCTTTTGCACACCTAATCAGATTTTCAAAGAACAAAACCTTTGCCTACTTGAAATCTGACTAGATCATCATCACTGCTGCAAGTTTATTGAAGCAGAGTTTCTATGAAAACAAAAAACATCTATTGGGATTTTTTCAGTTGGCAACATTGACACATCTGATCTGCTCTGTTAGCTCTTCAAGGTTCCTTACAAATCTGCAAAGGTGCATTTCTGAATAATGATCAATGCAATCCATAGATTCAGATAAAAAGTGCAAATCGTCTGATTCCTCTAACATGGTCAATGGAGTGATACTGCTTGCCTGCCAGATGATTGGTCTTAAAAATGAGAGTCAACAACACCCCACTTGTAGAAAGAAGGAACACAGCAACACTTGTAGTAAAAGAGGGGACAATGTCCAGAGGCAAAATGTGCTAAAGCTAAAGTTCACATGTCGACTATGAGATCATTTCTTTTCAGCTTGACGTAGTACCAACACAGACAAAAAGGTTCAAATAAAAAAGATGAGGCATCAACTCAGGAGCTGCAAATATCTTTCCCATTGGAGAACCTTCATTGCCAAATAGAAACCCATCCAGTAACCACTCTAGCTGATCAAACCTAACAACTACAAGGACAATCATTCCCTCTTCTCAAAGATGGAATGCTGTTTTATTCAAGGTGAGTGCTCAATGCTAATTGGATATTTTAATGCTACATCAGATAAGAAAAAGTAGTGTTGAGAGCATTGACTTTGCCACCAGCTTCACTTTGCTTCACTCCAACAAGAGAGCAATGGCCAACCTGTTTGTTGTTGCAGTTCCTCCCTCCTCCCTCATGGGCGGGTGACTACAAGCCCTAAAAGGTATAATCAATCAAATTGAGTAATTTAATACAAAATTGTTGTTTGTTATCTCAAGCTAACCACAAGCATGGAAGGGAGCCACCAAGCTCCTCAAATAGTAGTGGGGATTGAACAGTCTTTTTTCCCACTCATACTGCACCTCTTTTAAAGTCTTCTTGCAGACTCAACCTGCAGCTGCTGCAAGCACAAACATGGCACCTTCACATCAAGCTATGCATATTTCACAAAGAAAAAGGAGAGAATGGTATGTTACCATGCTCCTATGGCAGGAAAAAAATGGTACTGTTCTTATATCTCAGGTTTCGGGTTTAGGGCTTAAACATGCGTATGTAGCCACGAAGGGTATTGACATGATCCTTCATACCTTGGCAAGTGGTCTGATGAAGAGTGAGTTTTCTGTAATTCACAACTGAGTGAATGTACAGTCCTGCTGCAGAAATTCCAGCCCTCTCAACCCCAAGCAATGTTCAAACCTTGGTGGCCTTTAGTGTCATGAGTGGCCAAGGGGGGTACTTCCCACTCTAGCTACTACAGCTTTAAGACCCTGGGATGAAACTCCCACTTACTACTAATGAGCGTGACCTCATAGCAAAAAAGCCAGCTTTTCGTTGTTGCTGAATTTCTAGGGAGTAAGTTAGAAGACTTCCATCTTCAGTTCCTACTATGAAGCAGTCTTCTGGGGTAACTGCGAGTGCAGAGATAGGAACTCCTGTTCCATCATACAAGCGGACAACTTCCAAGGTGTGCATACTGCGAACCACTACCTGGCCTTGTTTCCCACCACACACCAAAAAATCACCACAATCGCTGATGTCCATGCAGTTGACATGTGCTTTACACTCTGCATGTGCTAACAGTTTGCCATTGATGGAGAATACATACAAACTCAAGTCATCCTTCGAGTACATCACCAGCAGTCCATGCTGTGATACTGCCAGCATTGTGATGGCACTTCCATTGGGGTGCCTGAGGGACCTCACATACGTGCCATCCCTCAAGGTATGCAAGATGCACGTTGTGTCTTTTGAGCCACTGACAACAATGTCCAATTCAACTCGAACAGCAATACATGTGACAGAGTCATCATGCCCACATAGAACGTGGCGTGGTTTATCCAAGATCACAACTACTTCTGGTTTGCTTGTCTTCTCACTGTGGCTTGAAGACTCGCGGAATCGGCTCACCCGTCTGTGGATACTGCCACTAGTGAGCTCAATGTCCCACACCATTACAGTTGTGTCACAGCTGCCAGTTACAACGACGCTCCCATCAACAGCCACTGTTCTCAATATACAGCACAAAACTCCACTTCAACTAGTCAGAACCAGCAGAACTGGGTACATTAGTACACTACTACAAGCACATACAAAATGGTCTCAACATCAGAAAATTGCCCAAGGAGAGCCCGGGGGAGCATTTCTATACCTGAGAGACAAGTGACAATGTCTGTATGTTGACGATTGCTCTGTACCATACGACCATCACTGAGGGAGATCACCTTGAAGCTGTTGTCCCAATGCCCACATGTTAACAGAAAAGATGAGGATCGCACTTGCAGAGTCCCAAAGCAGCCCGGTGTTACTTCCACATCCTCAGCAAAACGGCCACCAAGCCTACGGCTTAGTGCAACATCTGCACCAATACTGTATAAAGAATCCTGCACATACAAAAAGTCACAAATCCAACGTTGACGCCCACTTTCTTGCAGGATATAAAACGAATCTCTTCCCTTCCCAATGTTATAACTGTCTCTCCATCTCTTTGGGACCATATTCTTAAACCCCCACTTTTTCCTTAAAGATAGCTGCAGATACCCACTGATCCAAAAGAAAAAAGGAAAACATTCACCTGAGAAGAAAATGTGAAGCTGCCACCACCTTGAATAGAAGGTGTAATCCATGGTCGTACATTGACTGTCAGTTGACTATTGACTGTAACCACCCGGCTGTCAATGAGGCCAACAAACATCAGAGGAGAAGATTGCATGGATGGAATGATAGACGTCAAAGTTATTGAGGCCGGTGCGTAGTAGAGAGGGCGAGCAATGGGTATTGCTGGACCTCTCTTGTGGTGCTTTTTCTTGAACAGCTGTATTGGGGTCTGCCCAAAGTTAGCAATTTGATCCTCGACTGCAGCACACTCCACAGGGTTGTCCAACGCTTCCAGATCAAAACCTTCATAAGTCAAATGGTAAAATACATTTGCTGCCTGCCCATTTCCAACCATACACAAATTGTCAGATCTCCTGTCTAACCCATCTCAAGCCTAAATCCAGTTCACACACTCCTCTTGCCATATCGAAGATGGAGAGAAAACAATGAATTTCCCGCCTGACAATTGAGAAGAATCAAACTAAGCTCCTGGATTTAGGCAGTTTGAGATCAGATATGATCTTCCCTTGAAGCCCAGGTTTAGGGTTTAAAACCCTAAGTCAGGGTGTGTCAACCAGATTAGCACAATGCACCCTGACTTGACGATAGCAGAAGATGAGGACCCAGTAAAATAGTGTACAAGCAGGCAGCCTTGTTTCCTCAACTGGCAGCTATGTCTTTGTCAAAACCACATGAGTGAATGATTTCAAAACTTGCCTCCACTGCTGGTTGACCCCGTTGCTTATAGCCGAATATAAGGTCAACCCACTCATGAAGGTGCTCACTCACATATTCACTTTCCAATGCCTCTCTATTTTTCTGGACAAATTCTTCAGCAGATCCCTGCCATGCCAAAAAAAAGAAGACTTAGCATTTTATATACTCATATAAAATCATGCAGCAAACATGCTAAAGGCAAGATAGATGGATGATCAGAACTTCATTGTTTTTCGATTAAGCATCTATATGTGAATTCCATGCTTTTTCTGCATGCAATCTGCAATTGAAAAACAGAGAAAACAGAACAGTGTGGCCAAGGTTTTAGGGTTTAGGGTTTGGCCAAGGTCTTGAAGCCTAGAGTCCCATTAGTTTCTGAGGGGGAAAATGCCTGGTGCATACATGGATGAGAATGTGGTTTATATGGATATAGTCAGACTCAGCACCATTTTCCCAAGACAGAAACTTCTAGCAAATACCCACCTTGGCCCAGGCTGGCAAAACCACATCACTGAGAAGCTCTCCATCTTGTTTCTCCCCAAGATAGTAATCATTTGTGTTTAGAGCAAATTCTGGTAGATAGAAAAATTCAGGAATTAACTCCTTCACATCACTTGTGTTGGTAAGGCAATTTCTGTATGCACCCTCGACACTGTGGAAAAGGCGGTCTGCATGATCAAATTTACCCCCCTGCAAAGAGGCAAAATTTATACCACTTGTCAGCATTTCAATAACAAAGTTATGAATGAAGATGGTCATCACCTTCAGCTCTCTATCTCTCTCTGGTTTCTTGCAATACTTTAGATTCAAATCTTTTGGTAAAAACTTCAGAGTGAAGGTGTCAAATTGGCAAGATTCATTTGATAAAGCACCAAAGCAGAGAAATGGCCCTTTGACCCACCTGGAGACGACGATGAAGTGATGTGAAAGGTTCAAGCCGAAGAAGATAGAAAAGCACAATACCCATGCTGGAGTAATGAGATCCGTAGTAGAAACTGCACACACAAATACACATGCATAAGTGAAAATACTTTTGAAAGAGCCACCAAGAAACACAAATAAAAATAAAAATAAAAAAGACCAAATGTTCTCTACTGTTGAAAAACAATGGGATGATGCAATGTGCTCTACCTTGGAATGTCAGGATCACTAAAGTTGTGGTACCGCTCCTCAAAGACCTTCACAAACAGACAGCATCCATAAGGTAATGTGCACCCAGACACTTGTATGAAGCAAAAGTACACAGATGTATGTTTGAGTGATCAAGGATCATACATTGAGACTGTTTTAAGTGGGAAAGTAGAAAACCCAACTCCCTGATTAATCTATCTGAAATACCAAAAGTATGTAATTTTCTTTACCTTAAATCGCTTTGTGTCTAAGGCACCCACAGGCTTGGACAAATCACGGAACATAGCTGGATTGGACAGGTCCAGCTTTTCGGATGTGTAGTCAGCCAGTACCCATGGAAACACGGGATATTGAGTCAAGTCATTATACGACCTCCCTGCAAGTGTGTTGAGGGTCATCAAGTACTCAAAGTTACTGATTTCCCGCCGGCGCCAGCGTTCCCGGGCTTTCTCAGCCAGTTCATACGCTTTCCGTTTGTCAACATAAAGGATCATGTCCTCTCTGTCTTTGGAGCTAGACTTTCCACTGGTTGGACCATTGCCAAGATAAATTATTGTTGTCCCGACATCCTTGGCTATCCTTTGTGATGGAAAATTGAAGAAAACTGGAGGAAGTGAGTTGGTGAAGAAGATCTCTAGTGCACTGTACTGTAGAAGGTACCGACTTGCATGCACTGCCCGCACCTGGTAATAAACAAAAATCCACAACCAGAAACAAATTAGGTTGCACAGCAAATGATATCTGGTCTCCCCAAGACAGGAGAGATAAATCCAGTCCAGTAATACAGGAGAGATTATGCCTTCCAATGACTGGCAGGGTTGCTCCATGAGTTGTGTCCTACACATAGTGACAGAAAGTCATCTTGCTTGCCTGAGAGAGGTCCCAGTGTTTGTGCCGCTTGACACCGTTAAAAGGTGGGCCTTGTGTCGTTGCAGTCTGTTGTGTCAAATCAAGTCTCTCTGAGTAATTGCTCTTCTCCAGGTCTGCAGCCTCTGCAAAGCTCTCTTTTCGGTACCTCCCTTTCAGCCGATGTGTCCCCTTTTCTGGAGTTTCTGAGGAGATTCCATCCGGGTAGCTTAATCCACCCAAGTGGTTAAACACTGATCGACCAGCTGTGCCTTCTACAACAAACTCTCCATGAAAGTGGAGACTTGCTCGCATTACCTTCAAATGTCCAGCCACTTTCCTTTTTGGTGCAACAAGAACACATGCTACTGATAAAAGCACCTGTTTACATGGAATGAGAGACTGTTTAATGCAAGACCCACGCATCCCACCCAGGCATTGCTACTATCAACTACAGAATCCATAAACCACAACCTAAGGAAACATAGTTGTTTATACAATCACATTTACAGAGCAGAATTCACTGTTGGCCAAACCCATCATGTGGGTTTCCCTGATTTGGACCCCAAAAATAAGAATTAAGCAACTCAGGGGTGACAGAGACAGGGTAAACCTCCTCTTCACCAGCATCTCCAACTGCAGTTGTCTGATGGTGCAGAGTTGAGACTCCAGATTCTTTTGCCATGTTGCTTGCATTCACTGCCTTTTCAGGTTTCTGTGAGTCATTTGCAGGAGCTTTGGCTGCTGTCTCCTCCTCACTTCCATCATCATCATCATCTCCTTCATCTGTGCACCCAGTGCCATGGGGGAAATTTTTCCAGCTGGTAAATGGTATATAGTGGCAGCAAAATGAGAACTGAAGCTAAAGAATAGACTCAATATCCTGTGTGGGGAAGTTACAACTGTGCACCTACAGCCGCTGCTAGTACTGTCAAGGTCTTCAAAACTCAACCCACAAGGAAAAAACAGGGTTCACTAACTAACCTTCAGAGTTGCTTTCCTCAGTTACTTTATGCAGGCCTTTCAGCAGGAAGGTTCGGACTCCTCTGAGAAGAAGCTCCACCTCACTGCCACCAGGCTCATTCAATGTTTCAGAAGCAGCTTGGCTGCTTGGGGCAGCAGTGCTCACTGGGTGTAACAATTCTTCATGAAAGTTGTAATTGCGTTTCAGCTTCAGGCGCCGACGCAGAGGGTCTTCGGTTTTGTCTAGTTTCCATCGGACAGGAGAGTCATTGGGGAATGTGATGGCTGACCATGGACCTCTCTCATCAGTAAGATCACGAAACATGTGACACCAGTGCTCCTGGCCCAATTGATAATGCAAAGTTAGTACCCAAAAAAACTCATCAAGTCTTCCAGCATCTCGATGTGGACCTACCCCATTACAAAAATCTCAATTCCCTTAAGCAAAAGTATATCATCTTGATGTGAGGACCCCTGCAAAAGTAGCACCTTGCAATAAGAAGCTCTGACCCACAAGGAGAGCATGCAACACTTCTAGAATCTTTTCTTCATATCTAGATTTTGCAAAAACAAGAAGGAAACCAGTTTAGGATGTGAGTCTGGAAAGAGTAGGAAAAACTTCTTCTCACAGAGATGGCCTGCTGTTCTTCATCGTAAACCCCCTGTGCTGCAACCCGGCGGCCACGATCACTGGCACAGATGGATGATATAACAGTCTGGATCTGATCATCCAGCACTTTCTTCTGCGTGGACTCCTGTGCACTTGCAGTATTCAGTTCTGCTCGCAAAGCCTCAACTTCATGGGCTCGTTGCGCTGTTGCACCCTTCAGGTATCTTGCTTCTTCTTTCACCTGTTCCCAAAGACAAACAAAAGATGACACTTGATGACAGCAGCTCTATGCTGGCTACACAAGTTTTTTCTCACTGTCTAGACAAAGATCTGACAGACCTTCCGAGTAACATTACTAAACCATAAACCCTAAATCTGGATGTTGTCAGTCTCAAGGGATTGACAACCAAATCAAAAAAGACTGACAAGATGGAACTAAACCCAAAAGCACCAAAGAAAACAAACAGAGCTCAAAATCACATACAGCAGCCAGGATCCTGTCCTGTTGCAGCAGGCTGTGAAGTGCGGCATCACTTGCTGTGATCACGTCATCATGAGGTTTGTCTTTGTCCATCAGGCTTGTAGCTAGCATGGCCTTCCCGCCCTCCACTATCTCTCTGATGAGCTGCGACACAACATGGAACCGTGCCCCTTCATCCATGGACCCTATTTGCGTTCTTGCATCCAGCAATGTCCTGGTCACATGGTTACATGAAAATGTTATTGTTTTTGCATCAACTGCATCACACTAAGGAGACAGGCAAAACTGGTTTTGCGCAGCTTGAAAACACACAAAATGTTGGCCAAAAACATTATTCTCAAAAATAGAAATGCACATCAGTAGCCACTTTATAAAGGATTTCTTTGAACAGTACTAGTACATCATTTCCATCTGCTGTGACCCAATTGAAGATTGCACCCATTGGATGATAACTGAATTTCATCTGAGGAAGAAGAACTGTGTGTGTGAATCAAGGGTCTTGGATTTCGAGCAGCCCATACCACAAGAGAAGTTGAAGACGGTTTTTGTTCTGCTCACTTTCAGTTGAGAAAAATGCTGGGAGAAGGGCAATGAACTGTTGGACGCATCGTTTAGCCGCATCCAAATCTGCCTCAAACAGGTAAAGCAAAACCAGCCGGAGAACAACTCGAGGGCATCTTTCACCTCTTGACCTGGATGATTTGTCCAGCACCTTAGCAAAAGAGCCAATGCTGACTACACCAAGCCCACCAGAGACAACTGCTGCTGCTATCTCAGATGCTGGAATGTTCAGTGACTCAACTAAACCCCGTGCTCGCTGCCCAAATGTTGGGCCTGAAGTAGGTGGTAATACAAAGTTCCCCCGATTGGCAGCTGGCCCTCTTCCATTCATAGCTATCAGAAGGCTCCAAACCTTGTCGTACAGCCGCCAATACTCTCTCTTATTCTCTATTTCAATCACTTCACCTTGTGGTGTTCGTCTCTGCCATCCTCTTGGCCGATTGAGAGACGTTCTCTTCCTGCCACAACAAACGAGAAGATGATTTTTTTCTTTTTCCCAGTGGGTGGAACATTCCACAAGCATGATAGAACCAACCTGAGGCCAGAAACCATCCAGTAGCATTCAGGAAAGGTGCCCGTAATGGTGGCTGAGCAATATGATGATGGAGGAGGATATGGGTTTCAGGCAGATGTACCAGGAACCTCGAGCAGCTGCAAGAAGGGCAGCTTCCTCAGCGGACCTCCTTCTTGACACAGGTTTGGCAGTGGTAGAAAAGCCCAAGTCAGAGTACTCTTCCGGTAATAGATTCCTGTCAGCATTGCCAGCAAGAATAGCATCTATTGGAAAAGGAAACTGCAAAACACAAGAACAACTTGGATCAGTTATCGTTACAAGATACAATTTTCCTGGTAGCTGGGGAATGGATCTAATTGCAAGTTTTCTCAAAATTGCAATATTAAGAAGCTCGCAAAGTAGCAGATGATTGAATCAGGCATTGTCATCAGAGAAAACTGACAGGAAGAAGGCGGAAAGCATCGCCCATGACCAACTCGTCCACAAGTGCAAGAAGGTACAAAGCATTGTTCCGGCAAGGTTGAGTGAAGAGTGATGCTTGCAATGGCAGCAGGCCTTGCACCATGGCATCAAAGAGGTCACCCAGTATCACATGCAGAGTATGAAATTTGGACAAGAGTCCCTGTAACAACACCACATCCACAAAACCAACCCAAAAGAGCACACTGAAAGACTAACACAAAGTAGGACAAGTCCAGACCAATAAAAAAGACTACAGAGTCAAGCTCTCTGGGGTGGTGATCAAAACCCTCTGCTTCCAATCAAATTGGGAGCAACAAGCCCCACCACCAGTGGATATGCAAAGTTGATATCCTTCTTTGTTAACTGAAAATTAAAGCCTGTGCAAAAGATAATTCTACCCAGCACAGAATCCTCACAGATTCTACCCATTACAGTAGCACCACAAGTTCTGCAGTTATCTAATTCCTTCAGAATTGGATTGCAGACTTGAAAGGGTTTAGGGTTTTTAGGGTCCCTAAAACCTAAACCCCACTGATGCGCATTTTTAGTCGGCAAGAATAATCTGACCTCATCACCATTCAAATGGATGAAGTTGAGGGTGTGCTCCACATGTTGCCATCCATCTCTCAATGCACAGACACAATGGACATGGAACATGCAGAAGAGCTTTCGGATGAGCATCTCCTCAGGGCCCATCATCCACACGGTTTCCTCACAATTGCCTGCACTCTTCTTACTCCTGTTTGTTGCTGCCACTAGAGCTGCAAAAAGCCAACCCTGCCAAGCAGGTTCCTGCACGTGCGCGCACACACACACACACAATTGATACTGTTATTGCTCAGTAATGATTTTGGAATTTGCAGTAGACATCCAACACCCATCAGAGGAATTTGGAGATTTTCTACAAGATTAGGTCTTGATTGAGCACACCCATCAGAGGAATTTGAAATCTTCTACAAGATTAGGTTTTGATTGAGTACAAACCAGGGTAAGAGCTTCACTGTTGAAAGGATTTACTTCCAGCAAACAGAGAACATATTGTAGGGTCTCCAATCGAAGCACTGGATCCTCACAGCTCACCACAAGCTTGAGAATGATTCTAAGCACCTGAGGTAACACAAAGGTGGTGCCTGTGCTCACAGCCAATTGTCCCACTCTTTGAGACAAGGTTTCAGTATGAACCAGTATATTGTCCGATCTACTTTGGCTTGGCCCCACATCTTGTGCAGTCAAATGTCCCTGCAATGATGCCTGGAAGCAAATAATTTAACCTCATTGGAAAGTCCAAGGGGATGATGATTCTTTACATCCAAAATATCAGTGCCAGATTTCCATTGATGCAGAGATTGACATGCCACCCGACTGTCAAGACATGACAATGCAAAAAAAAAGGTCAACAGCAGGCATTACCTGTTTTGGGCCGGTTCTTCCCAGCATGATATCAAAGAGAGTGTTGCAAAGTGCATCAGTGATGGGGAACACCATAATATGTTCTAACATGAGAGAGATCATGTAGCTCAATTTCTGTTTATCAGAGGCAGCCTTAGAAGTGCTTTGAATACTTCCACCACTTGCCTTCTTCTCCACCAGGTTCACAACAAGTAATGCACCAATTAACTGCAGTGCCAGTAACCGAATAGGTTCTTGTTGTCTGCAAAAATATTTGTCAGATTTATATTGTTATAGTAAAAAAGCTACAGTGGAGCGTATCTCCCCAAATGGAAGTACAAGACCTCTCAAAAACACAACATGTGTATACATACACCATCCATGCACCTAAGAATAACAGGTTGTAAGTCTGCATAAATGACGAACTTGAAGAGGTAAAGAGCATAAGAGCTAGAAGAATGCTGAAGACAAGGAATAAATCTTCATCAAGAAATTAGCTTCTAAAACAGGGTTCCAGGTTCATTCTCACAGGGATTTAGGGTTTCATATAAGACAGGTCATGGGCTGGTACCTTTTCAAGAGGTCAATGAATATCTGACAACCACCCAACTCACTGACATGCTCAGCAAATGTTGACAGGAAAGGCTTATGTTCAAGCAGGTCTATAACCATGGAAAGCACATCCTGAAGACACACGATGTCTTCGCTTGAGTCTAAGAACACAACAAGTACCTTTGTGTCCACAAGTGTCACGACACCCCTGCAATATACATTCAGCTGATGAGTCACCAAATCACTGCACATACCAAAAACATAGCCAAAAGTTCCTGCAAAAAAGCTGACCATGACACGGCCTCCTTGATAGAACAATCCCAGGAGTGGTAAAGAAGATTAAGCTCCATCTGTGCAGCAATTACCTCAACACTCTCTCAGCAAGCTCCAGCACAAGTACACGTAGCTTGGCAATCTCCAACTGTGTAGGCCGCTCTCCAATAACAGCCTTGGTTATAGGGTGTAGTAGTGGCTTGGTGCCTAGAGCTCTTCGGCTCTTGGGTTTGTCCCAATAGAACTGCCGAAGTGAGTCGAGCACCCAGGGAAGACCAAAAATCAAAGGTAAGAGGCTGGTGTCACTGGTCGCATAATTCAGAAGACGTGTATAGAGCTCCCATTGGACAGCAAAAGGTGTGAAGATCCAGATATGCGGGTTGAGAAAGAGGTTCATCAGTGCTTCTTTAACCAGTGCCTCGGAAAGTGCAGCACCTGGACAAGAAAGCACCAACACTTTTTTCTCAAGGGGGCTTATTGCACCAATAGTATTATCCAACCAGAAAGCATATTGGGTTTTGATGAAGAAACAATGGTTTGCAATAGAATATATCTCTCATAAGAATCAAGAAATCTCCATTCTCACTATTAAGAAAAGGTAAAGTGAGTGTAACACTTCTTCAACCAGCCACAAAGAATTCTGAAGAAGGAAAGACAAAACAGAGCACAAAGGACCAAGAAACAAAAACCAAAAAAACCAAAAGCAGTATGAATAACAGTGCCAGTCACACCTGTTCAGGGACCATCAACAGTAGCATGTATGATAGTGACTTCTCTATCACAACTTTCCCACTGACTTCATCAGCTCCCTACTGTGGGTATAGGCCAGTGAAAACACTAACCTGCATACTGAGTTTCTGCTGCAAATCCGGAAGCAATGGGATGACTCAGAAAAACAATGGGAAGACCAAAAAACAGAAAAAAACAACAGGATAGACAAAACACACAGAAAATGACCTCCAAGAAGAACAAAGACCAAGCAGGCTTACAAGAAGTTCCCCACTTACAAGACTTTATACAGAATCATTTGGAATACTCCAAATGCTGAAATTCCAAAAGGGAATTTTTCCTTATTGAGCAACCCTCTAGTCCTCTTTAACAGAATCCTTAGAGGGTGGCCTTTACTTTTCAGAAGGACAGTAAGACTGACCATCTAAGAGACGAAGAACTCTTTACAACTACAAAGCCTCAAAAACCTTTAAAATTGACTATTGATAACTTCCAACATAGCAATAACTGAGATATTGGACTCAACATGAGGCATGCAAGTCATTTCAATACCTGCATACTCTGGTTGAGAATGTTTGTCAGAGATATCACAGGATATACCTTGAGGACTTTGTTTGCAATAGAAGTTCAATGCAAATGGATGACACACTCTGAAAGAAACCCAAGATTCTGTAAACTGTAGAGAGAAGCTTCAGAAAGTTTTTACCATTGGCTTTGGCAACTGTTGTCAGCAAACCTTCGATTGCAGACACCACTTTGATTGTCAGATTCTGTGGCAATACAGATTGAAGCAAAAAGCCGAGTACTGCCATTCCTGCAATGTTATGCATGTACTGTTGGTTTGCAAAGTTTCCGGCCAAGACACCTGTGACCAGTTCAATCACCTCCACCACAACATGGCTCTCGACAGGACAACCTTGCACATATCTTCGCTCCCCACTGACACCCATGAAGGCCAGGGCCTCAGCTACAGGTTGATCCAATTGGGTCAGCAATGGGAAAAAAACACCAATGCCACCCACACAATGCACAATATCTTGCACCAGATGCCGACAGCACAAATGGGTTCCTGCCATTATGACAGCATCACAAAGCTCCCCGGCTGGTGACTGCTCTGACATGGGTGATACATCAAACAGTGACCGCCCTGCACTTGCCTGTACATACCCACCATAAAAAACATAGCTGTCTTGAGTTATTCCAATGACTGCTACATCCTAAACTAGGAAAGAAAGAAAGAAAGAGCTCATCTGAGAGACCATGTTGTGGATTGATGATCACCTGTGCATTGAAACCAAAGATCATCTTCAATGCAAGGCCATCCTTGCTGTCAATGACACTCTGTGTAGAGACATTTTCCGGCACACATCCAACCTCACTCGGAAGAAAGGCATACATGTAGTTGGGACCAAGCGAATATACTGCCATGACTTGATCAGGAGACATGGCATCCTCGAAAAGGTACAAGGGACCAAGTTGCCCACAAAAAGCAGAAGACCATTTGCTGGATAAGGTCTCACCACTGTCACTCTCCTTGGCTGCTGCCAGGAGAGGGGAGCTTGTGCCAACAGTGAAATGACTCAGATTGTCATTCATTTTGGGATACCGTAACTTCTCAATAGCAACGAGCTCACCATCAAGAAACACTTTCAGACTGTTCCGTCCACTGTGTGTGATGCATATGAAGTACCAGTGTTTCAAGTGCAGTCTCACAGGAAGCGAGACAGTGTGATGTTTGTTGCTGACACTCTCAACTATCAATTGGTCATTGCAAAGCAACAAAGTGCAGCCTTTCCCACTTTCTGAGGAAAAACTGTACAGACTCATCCTGCCTTCCTCCGCTCCTCTTGAGCTCAGTAAAGGAAAATTCTCCACACGGGCCCAGCAGCAAAAACTATATCCACGGTTTGAAGGCCGCCGTGATCGCATCCGCACTGCTATCCCTGAGTCATGGCCACTCAATTCAAAAAAGACAGCCGGACCCTGCTCTCTTAGCATGCCTTGGAGACTTTGCAACAGCAAGGTTCCATGGTGAGGCCTTGAGCCATCCTTCATGCTGCGCAGCAGAGCAAAAATTCTTCTCATATCCTTTCCACTAATGCTATGACCTCCAATCATTTGGATGAGCTGCGCCATCTTCATCAACAACAACTCGGTTTGTTCCAGAGCAAACCAATCCAAAAGGACACTTAGCAGACCTGCTCTCACACAAGCAGCCTGGTTAGCAGTTGACTCTTCTAGCAAACGGTGGAATGTATCCAAACCATTCAACTTCTCTTCCTCGTCACAATGCTGTAGCATGCCAAAGAAGAGTAAAACCACATCCTCATTTTGAATAAGCATTTTTGAAGGAATCTGGAACCCGCCGTCAACCAGCATGTCTAGCAGCGCGTCCAGCAAACCTTGAGTCGGATGGCCTTTATGCTGTGCAATCAGCAAACTCTGGAGTCGCTTGTAGCCGACACCCACCTTGAGCCTAAAGGCACCCTTCAAAAGCTCATTCCCTTGGAGCATATGGGTGAGTGTGTTCACAACATCCAGGCTCACTTGAGAGTAGGGCTCAACAGTATCTGCATGGAGCAGTGACACAATGTGCAGAAAACACTCCCCATCTGGAAACAGTTCTTGGTAATACATAACATCTGTGTAGAGAATGTCCCGCAGACCTGCAAGCAGATCAAGCACAAGGCTGATATCTCCTGCTTGGCACTCAACTTGCGCCCGTGGTAACAATCCCAAGTACTTCAGACACAAATCCATTTTGGCATCTCTATCCTTTTTACAAGTTGGCGTTGCCTTCATGATCAGGAGGATGTGATGAAGGGCAAAATCTCTTGTGCCAGACTCCCACAAAAGATTAAAGAGTGTGTCAACAGCTCTTGGGTTATGCATCGCCTGATTGACCGCCTCTTCAGAAATCGCAAAATACTCTGTGACAACAGCAAACACTGCCAATCGTGCTTGCATCCAAAACTCCATGTCTATTGATCCTTGCAAGTTGCCTGCAGCACTTGCACTGAGTCCTTTCTCCATTCTTACAGATGCCTGCCACAAAAGGAAAATTGCATGTGGTTCGCAGTTCTGTTTCTTCAGTATAAACCTCAGAAAACCAAGCAACCCCAAAACACAAACACAGACATTGTTTATGTTATGCACAAAACATGCTCTCCACCTCTTCCTCCTCCTGAAAGTTGTGAGCTCAGTAGGACAGACTATATGCAATGGGCCCAGAATACATAAATGTCATCTGCATTGATTCTCCCAAAAGAAGAAACCAACCTGACGTTGCCGTTCCATGACTTGAGAAAGAACAGTGGAGGCATCCAGCAGTTGGAAAGCACTGATTGTTGGCTCTCCTGAGAGTTGAAGAATCCGATGCAGGCTCTTGGCTAGCATGGTAGCTATGTTCACAAGGAATGAGCATTTGTGCAGTGCCTCCAGTAGAGCTCCGCACTCTGCCTGTCACATCATGCAGGCCCAACCCATCATCCCACCCCTAGATATCAGCCAATCATTATGCATTTCACTTCTGTTTCAGCTCAACAATTCTGTAATAGGAAAAAGAAAGACCAAAACTTATTCACCTCTTCGATGGTTTAGGGATTAGCACTTTTAAACTGTAAAACCCTAAACCCTAAATCTCCACTACAAAAATGGGTGAAGTCCTGGCCTTATGAACATGTCTCACTAAGTGCCAGGAGCCATCACCTTCAATCATAAATAGCACTGATGAGCTGCCATGAGTAATTCCCACTGACTTTAACAGCTCCTGACAGTGGTTTGTACTGGACAGAGATACATGTCTAATCATGCAACCTCCAGCACCAACTGAGAGGAGAGAAGTAGGAAGGTGCTTAGGTTCTTACCAAGTTATTTTGGGTGCCATTGACAGTGGCAGCCAACTCCACAAAGGATATCACTTCAAGCCGGAGAGGCTCCATATCCATGGAGTCAGGGATTCGTATGACATAATCCTCGTGGTCAGCACCATCTTCAATACCGGTTGATGCTGACAAAGGTGCCTCACAAACAGTTCTGTTGGCTGTAACCACCAGTGAAGAACCCATTGTGGATCCTGCAGTGGTTTCAAAGCCTTGCATGATGTAGTCTCCAAGTCCAAAGTAAAAGAAGTACTGAGAGAACATTACATCCCAGACACCATCTTCTTGATACAGCTGCAGCACAGAAGGAGAAAGCTCCAAAAGCTTTTTGAGCACACAGAGTGTGTAGTGTTGCAGAGTGCTTGACAACAGTCTGCAACCCAAGGGAGAGGAAAACAAAAATTAAATAGCAGCAACAAACCAAACAAGGAAAGAGGAAGAGAAAGGAGAAATAACACAGAAGTTTTAAAAGCAGGATCTTTGGAGATGCAAGCAGCAATGGAAAAGCACAGAAGACAGGCCAAAAGAGAGCCCAAAAACAAAATGCAGAAGCTCAAGCAGTCATCATAATCACCTTGAGGTTTGCAATGCTTTGTTCTCATGACCCATGTCTTCAACCCCTCGGAACACACCCAACAGCACATTAACAATGCAGCGAGTGGCAAGCTCCCAATATAAGCTGGAAGCACCTCCCCTGTCTTGGCCTCCCTGCAGGCCCCCTGCTAAGCTAGCAACCTCACCAGCAGGCACCAAGAATGAGCACAGAATACGGCACAAATCAGACACTCTCCAATTCCAGCCTTGGAGACTGGGTCCTTCTGCCATGATATTTTGAGCATCCACCGAGCCATGCAAAGAAGTAAATGAACCATCATCATCCACAGGAGGATCAGTCACATTCAGCATAATGCTCAGAAACCCACTTGGAGTCGCTCTTACATTCCTTCTACTCTTCACTTCCGGAAGGCTACCCAGTGTCAGTGCACCTCCTTCTTTACCACAGCTGCCAGCAGAATCTGGCACAGGGATCAAACTGGCAGTCATCTCTGGAAATGTGAAGGCAGCCCAGCGTATCAGATCGATAAACTTCTGGATTCCACCGTTGTCACGCATACACTGCAGACATGTGACATTGTGAAAGCTGTCCAAGAGTGAAGTTAAGTAGAGAAGCCTTGAGTCTGCTCCTGTGTCCTAAAACATGTTCATGATGCCTGTCTCAACACCTAGTTTGATCCCAAACTGCAATACCCACTTATGCCGTTCCAACAATACTACATACATGTAATGGAATACACAACATGACTAAGAAATTGACCAGAGTTGTTTACAGTAAATTGTGAGGATACATTGCCTCTCGCAAGACCAGAAGGGAAAGTGTCTGCATCTGGAAATCGTCAAGCAATCTGTTTAGACATGAAACCCCAATGGGTTCTTGTGAATCCAGCTGAGGTTGACCTTTGTTGACAGATGAAAAATCATCTGTCCCACATTCATATCTTTTGCTCGGAGTTGAAGGCGTTCCAAGTCCATCCAGCAAAACCTCAACACCTCCGATACTCCGAAAATGGTTTTGGGTTCGAGGATTAGCAAAAATTGTCGACTTCAATGTTCGCAATGCCAGTTGCTCTAAGGACACATCTGACATAGCACCTTTCAGCCGTAGTTTTCGAAGAATACGCAATAACTCTGTATACAGTTTGCACCGACAACAATCAGATATCATTAGTAAACTTGTTGTGTTCACTATTTGAATCACTGGCTGCTCTAAGAAACCCATCTGACATTCAGCACATTTCAGCCATAGTTCTCGAAAAATACCCAACATTTGTGTACACAGTTTCCACCCACAATACACAAGTCTATGCCACAACAATCATATATCAAAGTACAATGTCAGAAGATCTGACTCAATAGGTACCACCCATTCTGCATACAAATCACAGCTGTCCAAGTCATCAATCAAAAAGAACTAGAATTGGTAAGGTGAAGAAGTAGAATCCTACCAACAAACCAATTTAGACCTCCAGTCTCAAGCAATGGAACTGAGCCATTAGGAAGTCCAGAAGTATCCCGGGCACTTCTGCTACCACCAGGAGACTGTGCACCTACAGAGATACGTTGTGATCCCGAGGTTTCAAGCCCAACCACACTACTCCCACTGGACAGACGCTTCTGCAATGAGGAACGACGGCTGCTGCTGGCCCTTGGAGTCTGTGGATGCTCGGGTGGGATTGCAGTCCCAACAATGTCTCTGGATGTCCGCTGTAGCATAATAGGTTCCAATGATGTGATGGGCATTCCAAATTTTTGTGTTAAGCGTGCTTCAGCATCTATGTAGTTGGCTACCACAGATACAATGTGGGCAATCAGGCACTGAAGGAAACCAAGTTGCATGGACGCAGACAGGGATGTGATATTGTCTGAAATCACCACATTTGTTACGCCCTTCAATTGCACAACAGCAGCTGACAACCCACCAGACCAGAACAAAAAAAATTAGACAAAAAGTACACAACTTGGTGATTACATTCACACATTGTACTCAAGAAAGAGCAACATGCACCCCCTGTCAAAAAACACAGTTGATGTACACAAGACAAAGATTTTCCCCAGAAAGCAAAAAACCCACATCCTGCCTATTAAACAACAACACTTAAGATAGTGTATAAGGAGCATATCTTTCATAAGAATAGAGAAATCTCCAATCTCATGATGAAGAAAAAACAATAAGGTTAACACTTCCTCGGTAAGCCACAGAACTAGGAAAGACACACACTGGTATGAACAAAAGTGCCAGTCTCACACCTGTTCAGGGACCATCAACAGTAGTATGTATGATAGTGACTTAACTACCACAACTTCCCCACTGACTTCATGAGCTCCCTACAGTGGGTAAAGGCCAGTGACAAGCATGAACCTGCAAACTGAGTTTCTGCTGCAATTCCGGAAGCAACAAGAAGACTCGGCCAAACTACTGGCTAGCAATAGACCACAACAAGAAGGACAAGACGAAAAACAGACCGACAGAAAGGGAAAAGAATAACTGAAGGAAAGGACAACAGGGAAAAACTATGAACAAGTGGGCTTACAAGAAACTCTCCACTTACAAAACCTGAAACAAAATCATTTTGAAAACTCCAAAAGTGGAAATTCCAAAAAGGAATTTTTTCTCTGATAAATAACTCTCTAGTTCTCTGTAGAAGAATTTTTTTTTAAGAAGAACATGTAATGTAAGGGTATAAGGAACACGCCAATAATGTAAGGAAGCATACATTTCATCAACACCATCAGTGTCTGTAGTCCTCCAAAGAAGAAATAGATCCTCCGATTGTGGAAAGATCGAGTTAGGATACTGAGGGCCTTGAGCAGGCGAAGTCCAGCTTCCATATCTGAGGGGCTCAGCCACATGTCTGAAATCCCATCTGAGCTTGCATGCACTGCGATAAAAGAGAAAATGAAGAACTAACTGCAGTGAGTTGAACCCAACATACTTATATGTGCTCCATCATAGGATTGAGTTTCCCATTTGATTGCCTCTTGCTTGTGAGTTGCATGTAAATACACAATTGTGAATTTAATATAGCATCCACAAAATTCAGTTCTCTGAATGTCCAGCAAATTATGCTACACATGGGATTGAGCACACCAACAAGATGCTTAAATAGGCAAAACACACAAACCAGGTCTCGTGAATCAGTACAACTTCACATCCACTGATACTTACAGGCTGAGAAGGATCGAGTCATTCCTTTGAGCTCGTCAATAAGCCCAACAGTAACTCTCTTTGGGTGCCCTTGTTTGCACCCCACAACAGTGGACCCACTCATGGAACCACCTGCCTCTCTATCACTATCATTTATCCTGATGAACTCGCCAAGACGAATCTGAGCTTCCGTAGGCTGAGGCTCATCAACAGGTGCCCAGTCCTCAAATATCTGGACAAATGAAACCAGAAAGCAGTCTAGTGCTTTTTGCGTTTCTTCCTGCAATTCAAGAGAAACACAGAAAGACTTTTAGCAAGGGAATCAAACCAATGAGCACAACAAGGTAAGAACTTTCTGATAAACTCTTTCAGCAATTGCAATTAAGAATCCATGATATGCAAATAAGATTTGGCAATGGAAAACAGTAGGTTATACCAGTCCAGATGCCTCTTGATACTTTTCCCACAGATAGTCAAGAACCGCTTCATCTTCGTCCTTGCTGTACAACAGAGCATGCAATACTAGTCAGAGGGTGGGGTCTTATCCATCTACCCATTATACTGTCTACTGCACTGTAGGCAGACAGAGCACTGCAAAATAGGGGCATCAAGGACACACACGTTTCAGTGATGGCTAACAAAGAAAACCCTTCAAACTGAAACATGACAAGTGAAAATACCCACTAAAACCATTTGCAATTGCATCACCAATGAACTGGTGACACCCAAAACACGTACTCAAGAGAATCCCAAGACACAAGAGAGAATCTACCATTTACAATCACATTACCCATGAACTGGTAACACCCAAGACAGACACACACTCAAGAGAGTATTCCAAGACATGAGAGAGAGAGAGAGAGAGAATCTATCTGTCCACCTTATAATGAGGAAATCAGCAAAGTTCAACAGTACAGATATAGGGAATAATATATACCTGAATTCAACTTCAGGCCACAAGGAAGGCTGGATAAGGCTTTCGCTCTGCACATTGGGCACCTCGAAGTTGTTGTTGGAGCTTTTTCGCAGGAACGCTGATACACCTCTCACAATATGCATTCTCTTCTACAACTCTGTCCCTCTTGAGCTGCAGTTATATTACCCCCATCCCCCCCCCCACATTGCCTTTGCCTTAAAATCAAGCCTATCCCAAGGATCCTAGAAGCTTTCCTTGTAACCCAGTACATCAAAAGTTCTTTTCTATACAAAGGACACTATTCCACACACAGATCAAGAGAAAAAACAAAAAATCTGGCAGGAGTACTCAATGTGTAACAGCCATACAGGTTTGACAAAC
This sequence comes from Sphagnum tenellum, assembly GCA_963921925.1. Taxonomy (NCBI): domain Eukaryota; kingdom Viridiplantae; phylum Streptophyta; class Sphagnopsida; order Sphagnales; family Sphagnaceae; genus Sphagnum; species Sphagnum tenellum. The sequence continues at coordinate 6,082,780 of OY998152.1, read as the reverse complement.
TCATCAATTTCTTCACTCAAAAGCAACAATAGTAATGTAAGAATCATTTTCCAAAATGACCTAAATTCACACTGCTTTTTAGTTCAAACCCTAAAGAGTAATCCACTACCTCAATTGAGATCATCTGGTTGCAGGTGTGATCTCTCCTGTCAGCCCCAATTAGAGAACCCTCAATATGCTTGCTCAAAGAAGCACAACCAGGAGAAGATATCATGAACCACAAACTGATGTACATACACAAAATGATAAATGAACTTCCTTCCTCCAGAAACTGATGATGGTGATGATGACCTAATGAGACTCAGTACCATAAGCAGCATGAGTAATATGCATTTCTATGCAGATTATTTCTTTTGGGTTCATCTGGGGTTAGAGCATCATTGCAGAGCTTGTGTTTTTGGAGTTGAAGTATGTAGTTGAGAGACCAAAAAAAAAAACTTACAGTGCCATATGTGGATTTGTTGTCTGATTTGCTTACTTGCACCAGTCAATACTCCACATTGCAGCTACGCACCTCAATGTCCAACTTCGTGTTCCATCTAACAACAAACCCATGCTTCTTCCTTCCTTATTGTGCAGAAATAACAAGCCTGCATTTCCTTAGCAACAAAGCTGGAATCAACGTCCCTCCCTCAACATGAAGAAACCCCCAAACCTAAACCTTACAAAAGTGCACGGAGAATGCACCTCCTCCCACAGAACCAGAAAACCTAAACTAAGAATCGTGCAAACAAGAGTGCTTCTTCACTTTCCGAACTCATGCACAAAGCCATTTGATCAATCAATTTGAAGACATGACAAGTTCAAATCCTCCTCCATGCGATTCCACGCCCAAAACCCTGCACCCCAATCCTATCCACTCCTCAAAACGGTCCTTTCTCAAACAATCCTTTGACAAACGACTTGAGAGAAGAAGCAAAATTTCTCAAAACCCAAAAAAAACTTGCAAGCGTAAAAATGCTTCCAAAAATGCACAACCCACAACCCACAACTTTCTTTTTCCTCTTGCACAAAGACACACATAAGTAATACCCTCACACCCAACACACAAAACACCCCTAGTAGAGAGAAAAAACCTACCTAAAATCGATCTGGCTTCTGCATTCATCAAACACCATAGCTGTTGATAATCTAGCAAACCCTAAATCAAAAAGGGTTTGAGCCAAGCAACAAAACCCCTCTTCCCTGCCCTTCCCTTCCCTTCCCTCTCCCCCCATCCAAAATGTTGTCCACAACCCCCAAATGTTGCATCAACACAATAACCAATGTGGTGGTGGTGGTGGTGATGGTGGGTTTGTGCTAAATGGGTTATTACTCAATAAATGCACAAAACATTCTCTAAACAAAATCAAGTGCATCCAAGAAGGACAACACATGGCAACAAACACACCAAAAACAAAAAAGAGACAAACAAACCAACACACACACACACAAAGAACTCTTTTGATGAGACAATCAATCAAGCAAGCAAAACCAAACAAACAAACAAACAAACAAATAAACAAGCAACAAAAGCGTGGGCTATGTGTTTTTATGATATTCCCAAAATGTTAGAAAGACTAGACTAGTATTGTAACACAATACATGTGATTAGAATAGTATGGTATAGTATAATATAATAGTAGTACTATTACTAATACCTTGTATGTTGTGCATTTGCTGAATGAGTTGGGATGAAACCCTAAACAAGATTCCCAATCCCATTTTAATTCATACACCCAAAAAAAGTTGATCTCTACTTCACAATATCAAATCTAGGCTATATATATTAAGATAGTTGTTTTGTTGTTGGCCTTGCCTTGGATATTGTGCTTAGATTCGTTAAAGAGTATAGTAGCTTAAGGGATTTTGACCCCTTTAGGTAAATAATATTAGGTCTATTTTTATATATAGATTCTTGAAAAGATGATATTTTTGCATGGTGAAATATTTGAGTTTCCATAATTCTTTTTTTTCATTAGGTTGCTTTTGAATGTAAATGGCAAGGCCAAAGTGTGACACACCCCTTGTTTTTTTTCTTGTTTGTGACCACACCTTAACCCTCCCAAACCACGGGGCCTCTAATTGTGCTTTTTGTGTAGGGTAATGCCCTTAGAATGGGGCATTCCTGAAGTAAGTGGTCCTTGCAAGCGAGTGTTATCCACTATAAAAAACCTATGAGCAATTTTATTTTATTTTTTGGGTTAATTTGTCATGCTAGTTAGGTATCATGAGAGAAAATGGGGGGGGTGAGGAGAGATAGACATTCCAAAAAACAAAATTATCACTTTTCAAAACACTTGTCTCTTTGTAGACAAAATATTACGCTTTGTAACGCTACTTCCAAATTCACTAAAAAAAAAAAAAAAACACATTTTGACAACTTT